>JAVJHY011585305.1:0-10707 GCA_035593235.1 Phascolosoma agassizii | reverse complement strand
CCACGCTTTTTACGTCGATACTTAGATCTATATACCGAAATGAATAATGCTTTTAAACAATATATTACTGATGTTAAAAACAGAGACTTTCCAAGCGATAAGGAGCAATATTAATCAGTGTTCCGAAAGCCTCATTTAATAAGAGAATTATAGTAAGTTATAATTGTCAAAAGATCTTTTTCATTAGTTATTTTATATTTATTAGTTTTTATATGTTCTTTAAGCAGGTTTTGCTTTGTATGAAATAATTTGAAGAAATCTTTTTTATTTCTAGAAATTTTCATCATTTTTTCACCGTATCTTAAAAAATAACTGTCTTTAGTCTTTTTAAATTGATCGGGAGTTGAAGGTAAAAATCCATCTTTTTTAATTATTTCACTTTGAAAAATGATTTTTTCCTTTTTAAAAAGAGAATAGTGATCACGATTATTTTCAGATATTATAACAAAAAAACCAACTACATTTTTATCGTCTGCATAGTATTCATAAGCTCTATATTTGTTTTTACCTAAAACAATATACCAGGCATCAGGTTCCTTTTTTAGAAGCTGATAATCAATACCATCATCAATTAGCGATAATTCCATATCGTCTGTGTAGGCATTGTATCTCAAAAAGAGGGTGTTCATAAATTTTAAATCAGCAGAATACAATGTGCCAATAGGGATATCGTGTTTAAGTTCTTGTTTATTATTTATATAAGGTGTACCCTCAATATCTTCATATTTAAGAGTTCTTTTTCGCGATTTGAGAAAAGAATCTGGCAAATGATTCCCTTGAATAAAACCAAAATTTGAACCACTTCTAACCCGACCATCATCTTGAGACACAATTTGACTAAAAGAATAAAAGAATGAGATAAATAAGAAAAATGAAAGCGCTTGTTTTTTCATTATCAAATTTTTAAAAGAGAAATCAATGTAATAAAAAACCACGCAATTTGCGTGGTTTTTTTAGTTAAATAAATATAATTGACGTATCAATTTAATACCTATTCATTCTCAATCCTACTGATAATTCAAAGCTTAAATTTCTAACATACCTCTTCTCAACATCTATTGTTTGTGATGGAAAATATGGATTTCTAACATTGAACAAAGGGTCTTGTTCGTACTGTAAAGAATAATCAGGACTAATCATCGCTTCAATAAAGATATCGAAACCAGGCATAAAATCGAATAAGTATCCTCCTCCAAAATCAACACCATAATTAAATCTATTCACATAACCTTCTTTAGGATAGTACAAAGATTGGGTATCAAATGTTTTCAAATTTGTGGCAACTGTATACTCTAACCTAGCACCTAACAAATAATAGAAAGGTACACCTAATGCTTCATTCAAATATTTTTGAATTCCTGCGCCAACAACCACATTATGAAAAAGGTATTTTATGCTACCACTAAATTGATTCGTATTAAAATACCTATTGGCACTACCTCTCTGGTGATAACCGATTTTACCATAAAATAAATTATTAGGATTCGTTCCAGAAGCAGACATAAATACATCTCCACTTATAGTCAATAAGGAACCTCTACTAGAGGTATTCCATTTTTGAGTAGAAAATCCTGGACTTGCTTGAATACCCCAATATGATTCTTGAGCTTGACTCTTATGAACCATACTGGTCATAAAGAAAAAACTACTTAGTAACAAAATTCCTATTCTTAATCGCATACTAAAATTATTTGACTTAGCTTTGAAGCTTAATATATTAACTATTGAACGAAATTAATATAAATATTAATGCTTTCCAAGGAAAGAGGGTACTCATCGCTCCTTTGAATTGGGGATTAGGTCATGCAACAAGGTGCATACCAATCATAGAATTTCTACTATCAAACAATGTAGAAATTGCCATAGCCTCTGATGGTCAAGCATTAGATATACTTAAGCATAGTTTTCCAGACCTACCTCATTTTACTTTACCTAGTTATAATGTCGGCTACCCATTTAAATCTATGGAGCTAAACATGATATTACAATCACCTAAAATACTAAATTCCATTAGGAAAGAACAACAATCAATAAAACAAATCGTCAATAAATGGGCTCCGGAAGTTATTATTTCCGATAATCGATATGGTTGCAGGTCAAATGAAATTACTTCTATATTTATAACGCACCAAGTAAATATTATGGCTAGCAATCCTTTGTCCAAATGGATGGTTAATTTATTCAATAGAATCATGATTAATCGTTTTGATCAACTTTGGATTCCAGATGATAAAGGATCTCAATCCTTATCTGGGGATCTTTCTATGTCCAAATATTTTCCGAATGCTATTTATTTAAATCCAATTAGTAGGTTTAGGCAAATAAAAACAACCAAAACAATTGATGTTTTAATACTACTCTCTGGACCTGAACCAGCAAGAACACGATTGGAGGATAAAATGATTGATATCTTTAAAGGAAATAATTATAAATGGTTTTTAGTTCGCGGTAGTGAGAAATCAAACCCAAAAACAGAAAACATTCCTCATATTAACATGATGTATGGTGATAAATTGAGTCAGATGATTCAGTCTGCCCAACTTGTTATTTGTAGATCAGGATATACTAGTATTATGGATTTAAACAAACTAGATCAAAAAGCTATATTAATACCTACTCCGGGACAACCAGAGCAAGAATACTTAGTCAAACATCTACAAAATCATACATTGTTCGACACTTGGAATGAACATGATGAAAGTGAATCTTTAAAACAATTAGTCAAGTCAAGTCTTCGATAAAATCTATTAATGTGATTCATTGATCTCCTAATTGACCCAAAATTTCCATTTTAAACTAAATATTCAAATCAAAACAAAAAAAAGTGATATTTTGTGTTGATTATACCATTCATGCGTAAATTTTTTGTTTAGAACTGGTATTACCTTAATCCACATTATTACTAAACAACTTATATATGATAGATCAAATACTTCAATACAAGGACCTAACGATAACAATTGTTGCTTTTGTTTTAGTCTACATTATTGTTAAAAAACTACTAGATAGACAAGCCAAAGGTCTTCGAGACAAGAAAATAATTCATCAAATTATATTGGTGAGCTTAGTAACTATAGGTTTTATTGCGATCATATTAGCGATCCCTATGAACAACGAATTGAGATCTAATGTTACTAATTTAATGGGGATTGTGATATCCGCGGTTTTAGCGATCAGTTCTTCCACATTTATAGGAAATGCTTTGGCAGGGATTATGTTGAGATTCGTTTCGTCTTATAGACCCGGAGACATGGTAAGAGTGGGTGAACATTTTGGTAAAATCACAGAACAAGGTTTATTTCACACTGAAATTCAAACACAAAATAGTGACTTAACCACATTACCAAACTCCTTTTTGGTTGCTAACCCAGTTAAAGTAATCAGATCAGCTGGCACAATAATTTATGCAACTATTTCTCTAGGTTATGACGTACCTAGAGTCAAAATCGAAAAAGGCCTCATTGAAGCAGCTTTATCAGCCGGACTAGAAAAACCATTTGTTTATATTACAAATTTGGACGACTTTTCTGTAGAGTATAAAATTAATGGATTTTTGAATGATACCAATAAATTTTTAAATGCTAAATCTCATTTATATGCTATGGTACTGGACAAATTACATGAAGCTAATATTGAAATAGTTTCCCCATCATTTATGAATCAAAGACAAGTAGGTACTCAAGTATTCATTCCTAAAACAGCGAATATTGAACCGAAAGTTATTGAAACGCTCGAAAATCCTGAAGCTTTAATCTTTGAAAAAGCAGATAAAGCAGAATCCATAGAAAAGAGAAAAGAAACTAAAGCTGAATTAGATGAAAAGATTAAAAACCTAGAAACTGATCTGAAAAAAGAAAAAGATGATGATAAGAAAAAATCATTAAAAATACAGATTGAAAAAATAAAACAGGGGAGAGAAAAACTCAATGAGAAAATTGATGATATTATCGAAGATTTGCAAAAAAATGATTGATTGTTATGTATTATAAAATCCGAATCTTGTATATCTATTCTAGTTTGTTGTATTTAATGTTATAACCTTCTACTTGTTATATTACTTGTATAATAGAGTTAAACTAAGTGGTCAATTTGCAAATCTTAGTGCTAAATCCTACTGTATTGCAAAATTGAATAAAAACTCAATATCAATGATATCATTTACATGAATTAGTCCAAATAATTTATTTTTCACTTCAATATCATATTGCTTCATATCAATTATTATACTACCATACATGACTAGATTATGATCATCCTTCTTTTCGATCTTATAATGAATAGATTCTATCCCTTCTTGTCCAGCTATACTAAGATGCGCATCAAAGGCATTTAAATTTGACCCTAAATCATTCATAATTGGAAAACTATCTATTGAGATATAGATATTAGGAAACATATCTGCTTTTAATGATTTTTTAAAGTCTTTTCTTAAAAGGCTGTTTTTACAACTAAATTTATCAATGGGTAATTTTAATTCTATATTGTAAATAGTACTCTTTTTATTTTCATTCGTAGTCGTTAATAAAATTGGAGGGCTATCATAAAACGAATAATGAAGACTAAAGCTATTCACTGAAGATAACCCATTGATACAAATTTCACTTTGGGGTAATAACAATAATTGAGGTTTATTATTATCTCCTATATTATTGCTACTCATTAATGAAATAGCATAAATGAAAATCATTATCAGCTTCATATTTTTTTTATAAAAAGACCGCCTTATTATAAAGGCGGTCTTCAAGTTAATCAAACATTAACATTGTATATCAAATATTTATAATTAAAATATTAATATTACAATTTTAAAACAATTATATAATCTAAAATTTATTTAGAATCCAATTACAGCTTCAAGAACCACTCCACTAAAATTAGCATCTTCTAACGCTCCACTAAAATTCTCATCATATGTTTGTGTCACATATTCTAGTTTCATTAGAGTATTTTTAGTTAAGAATAAACCTGCTCCGAAATTCATTCTATTAACAACAGCAGTTGTAGGTTCTGTTGCACCAGAATCATAATCGTTATATCCTGATACTGAATTATATCTAGCGGCAAGATAGAATTGTTCCATTCCTCCCATTCTGTATAATAATTCTGCTCCTATTTGACTAAAACTACCATTTTCTCTACCGTCTTGTCCATTGTTTCCTGAACTGATTTCATAAACACCAAAGAATTCAAATCCTTTGAACTTAACGAATGGGTTAAATTGAATAGCCGTTTCTTTTTTGAATCCAGGGTTTACTCTACCTGTTCTGAAATTACTACTTACTGATCCATCTTCTTTAATATAATCAAGTACACTGTAGTATCTAGAACCTGCTCTATCTCCTGCATATAAATGATCTCCATTATTAGCTCCTTGAGCAGAATAAAATGATCCTGTCAAACGAACTCTTAAATCATCATTTACTTGACTGTCATAACCCAATTTACCATAAAAAGTTGGAGGAACATCTTCTGTAATCGTTACTTTTGGGTTCAATAAACCATTAGTCAAACCTGCTACAATTATTATATTGTTCATTTGAACATTAAATTCAATGAATGGTTCTGTAGTATATGAATCCATTATGTAATTCCCAACAAATGGATTATAAATTGCCATTGCATTGTCACTTCTTCTAAATTGAGCATCTCCAAAATTAGGTTGATCAACCCCAGCACGGATTGTTAAATAGTCCATAATTCCAGATGCAAATCCTTCTTTTAAAAAATCTAATTTGTCTATTTGAATATATCCACCTTTAACCCATGATTCAACATGGTGACGAGAGCTTAAAAATGTTCTTAAGTGCATTCTAACTCCATCTTCTAATTGAACGTCTAAATTTAGGTTTGCGGTAGGCAAGTTTACATTAGCTCCAACAGGAATTAATTCCGGTGCACCACTAGCATTACTATGATCTAATCCTTGAAACTGCAAAGCAAAATCTCCGCCTATTTTGACTTTTAGTCCATCAAATTTAGCATCATTATCTTTCTTTGTTTCAAATACGTTTACCCCATCAAACCCAGCTTCTCTAAAGTATTGTAATGATTGGTCTTTTTCATTTTGCATCTCCTGTGCGAACATACCAGTAATGGAAAGTATTACGGCTATTAATATAAATGTTACTTTTCTCATAATTTTTAATTATTTGGTTTATTAAATTAGTTATTGATTTAGTTATTGATAATTTTAAAATTTATTTTATAGTGAATTGTCACCTCGTCTCCAGTGTTTACAGTTCCAAACATAAAAGATGGGGGGACTACTCCGTATTCGCTCATTTTGAAAGTATTGGAACCTTCAACATGGAATTGATTGTTTAGAAAACTACCTTCTATTGTTAATAGAATTTCTTTAGTTACTCCTGCAATGGTTAATTCTCCAATCGCTTTTATAGTATGGTTCACTCCATATTGAATAATACTATTCGTTTTTAAATATCTAAGACTCAGTTGAGGATATTCTTTTTCCTTCATTGCCTTATACATATTCTTATCCATTGGATTTTTACCACTGTGAAACGAATTTACATCACAAATTAATTGTCCTCCAATAATACTAGGTTTAGTTGAGAATTCACTTCCTTCTATATTACCTTCAAATGAATCTACTGAAATTGCCCAATCGTGTAAAGTAGAAGTACCCTCTACCTTAATCGAACTTGAACTTTGATCTATTAGAAAGGTAGATTGAGCATAGGATACAGCAGAAGATAAAAGAAATATTGTTATTATATTTATTAGTATGTTTTTCATTATTTATAATTATTTATTTAAAATATCCTACTGAACTATAGAATCAAATATAAGTTTATTATATCGTCTAACCTAATATAACAATACAAAAAGGTCTTTTTGTCTTTTAAATTAAAAAAGTTGAAAAATGAAACATAAAATGATACTAAATGATTAGTAAATACATAGTTTAACTTATCCTAATAAGGAATTTAATAACCAACAGAATTAAAAGAGTTTATAATAAATATTTTCAAATCACGAAGGTTCTAAAATTAAATTCGATGTTGAATTAATTGATATTTACTAAAATGTCAATTAAAAAATATTTTACTCAGGAAAAATTAATTAATTTCATTTTTACATATAATTTGTATCATTAAGGCAAACCAATATGAAAAAACTCATTCAAATACTACTTTTAATTTCTATATCACATATTTTGTTTGCACAACAAGAACAAGATTTTGATGTGTTAATAGAAAATCAAATAAAAGAAATAAGAACCTATTTTTTCATGCCAAATAATACCCAAGACTCTGTATTATCAACTATAGAAAAATTCAATCTCAAAGGTAGAGTCCTTCAATTTACATATTTTGAAAAAAATGGTAGAAAAAAAAGAATTGAATATACTAATCTCCATGATACGGTGAGAACAAATAGAAAA
This sequence comes from Phascolosoma agassizii, assembly GCA_035593235.1. Classification (NCBI taxonomy): domain Eukaryota; kingdom Metazoa; phylum Annelida; class Sipuncula; order Phascolosomatiformes; family Phascolosomatidae; genus Phascolosoma; species Phascolosoma agassizii. The sequence goes on along the minus strand of JAVJHY011585305.1, from coordinate 3,302 downwards.
ACGTTTTTCAACAATGATTGGATATCTCAAGACACTTTAGTATATAATGAATATAACAATGAAATTTATACTATTGGTTATGATACTTTAGGTCATGAGTCTGGATGGCGATCCACAACGAGGTACAATAAAAACCAGCAAAAATTCGATTCTAAAATCTATTTTCGTAACGATATTTTGAATCATGTCAAAAAGAAATATCACAAAAATGGACAACTCAAACAGATAAAATATAAAAAACCAAAAAGATTCAAAAGGACTGAAAAATTTGATGCTAATGGTATTAGAATAACCAATAAGAACATATCTCCTTATATTTTAGAAACTACATTTGATAATTACAGATTTGAAGGTGATAAAATGATCAAAACCATTAGAAAAGATAAGGTTAAAAGGACTATTACAGGTATTCATGGAAAACTAATATTACAACCTGATGACATACTAATAATTGAAACGTTTTATCTTCAAAATGGCTTAATTAACTTCAAAGTCCAATATGTAAATAGTAATAAGATAGGAACTCAAAAATATAAATACTACTACAAGTAAATGACACTATTTTTATTATAAAAAATAAAATTAACTTAATAAAAAAAGTCTAAGTATAACTTCAGTTATACTTAGACTTTTCAGTGTATAAACATTATATTATAAATTAGTCTTATTCTGTAAACTCAGTCAAAACCTTTCCATTATCTTTATAAATTCGATCAATGAGAATTCTCCGTGGATCGATAGCTGCTTTAGCCGGTAATGAATCTACTACAAAAGTATATGTCATCTTAGGCTGATCAATTTTAATCCTTTTTTGAAACATTAGTTTCTCTTCATCTTTGTCTGCATAAACGCCTATATCAATCCAGTCGTTGATTCCGATCTTAGTTTCAGTACCTAATGAATCCGCTCTCATTTTTTCACATTCTAATTCCAATGTGATTTCGTATTTATCATTTGATAGTTTTTTATACCTTGCTTCTTTCAATCTATTATCATACAAAGTGATCGATTTGAACCAATCATCAATCAGATATTTCATAGAATCAGGAACAACAGGCTCTAAATGTCTTAAGAAATCAAGTGATGAAGGATATGGTGTTGAATATTTATATTCCTCTAAGAAATTACGCATAGCCAAATTAACTTTATCTTCTCCTATATAATCCTGAAGCGCATATAACAACACACTTCCTTTTCCATAATGAATATATTGTTGGTTTTCTACCTTGTACAAAGGCTGCTCATTTTTTAATTCACTTCCTCTACCACGTAAATATCTATCATGATCATATTTCAAGAACTTACGCATTTTCATTGGATCTTCCGTCATAGATTTCATTACCATTAATGCTGAATATTCAGAAAAACTTTCACTCATCATCGTTCCTCCTTGCATTTTAGCACCAACAACTTGGTGAGCCCACCATTGATGAGCCATCTCATGTGCAATAACAGCATCGATAACATTATTCTCACTCTTATCCTCTAGATTCATTATAAATCCAAATGATTCTGCATAAGGCATAGTCCCTGGAAACGCTTGAGCAAAAGTAGCATAACGAGGGAATTCTAAAATTCTACACATTGTATGTTCATATGGTCCAAAATTCTTTGTATAATACTCCAATGAACGCTCTACAGCATCTAGCATCATATCTATGTTTACTCCATGCTTTTTGTCGTGATATACTTCTAATGAAATTCCATTCCACATTCTCTTTTTTACTTTATAATCCGCAGAAACGAAAGAACAAAAATGTTGAGATACATGATCTACTTTATAATTAAAATATTTACGTCCGTCTTCTTCCCATTCTTTAATCAATGAACCCGGTGCAATTGCAATTTGGTCATTAGAAGTAGATATTATTGTTTCAATATTAATATAATCTGAAGTACCATCAGTCAAATAATTAGATTCACATATATGAGAACAATTAGCATCTAGCGCAGGCATTCTTTCTTTAGGTTCTAAATCATATTTTTTTCTAATAAATCTATCTGACAATTCAACATCTGAATTATAACCTATAGATGGTATCACATCAAAATTATTGAAAAATGTACCGTTCTTAACTATTTTAGTATTACCTCTTCCATTCTCAAATCCTTTTGTAATATATATAGTATTAATTTCCAATGTTGTAGCATCACCTGGCAATAATGGTTTTGCCAACCGAAGAATCCTATAATCTAATATCGTATCATCTAAAACAATAGTAGCTGAAGGAATCTTAATTTCTGGACTCCAACTGTCATCTAAATTGAAATGTATAGAATCTATGATGTGTGCCGTTTCATTTTTGATCAACATTTCAGCCTTTACATAAGCATCTCTTTCCTTCGGAAATATATCAATAGTATATTTGACATCCTTGATCTTCGGAATTGGAATGCCTTCATATTTTTTATATGTTTTTTCATAATTAGCAGAAGTCTCTTCGTAAAAATCTGAAGTATGATATGAATTCAACACTTGTGTATTATAATAAACATACCCTGCTACGCCAGACCATAAAACTATAGTACCAATCAAAATACCTTTATAAGAGTTTGGAATCTGTTTTTTAGCCATTTTTACGCGTTCTACCAAAGTAGAATTCGCTCCCCTATTCCATAATATACCTCCTAATAACAATGCTAATATGGCAAACAATGTCCAATAAAAATTAAACCAAATGGCACCATTCAAACCTGGTCCAAAACCATTCATATCAGAATACATCAATGATGGTCCACTCCCAATAAATACCATATTGGATTCAATATCAAAGGCTGTAAAAACAGCTCCTGATACAAAGACAATCAATATAGAAGCAAAATACCCTAGATACTTATTGTTTATTAATACTTGTATTAATATCATCACAGCACTCCAAACAAAAAACAAAGGAAGACTGCCTAGTAAATAATCTCTTATGTACAAGCTTAATTCTATGTCTGTATATCCTTGAAGCAACTGGTATAATATACTCACTATTACAAAAAATACATGCAATATCACCATAACAGAAACTAATGATAATGATTTCGCAAATAGAGTTACAAATGAAGAATGTGGAGTAGCATCAATAACTTCATTAATTTTATTGGTTCTATCTCTCCATACCAATTCACCACTGAAAAACACTAATACTATGATTAAGAAAGTGAATGTTGAATCATTAATAGTACCTATCATTTTGTATGTTGTAGGATATGATTTCAAACCAAATGATTCGAACCCTCCAATATAACTTGTTGCCAAAAGCATGATACTGAATAAAAACAAAATTCTAAAAGTAGTACTCTTGGTAATACTC
>JAVJHY011585304.1:26977-44657 GCA_035593235.1 Phascolosoma agassizii | reverse complement strand
ATATTTGAAGAAGAAGAAAAAGAACACATTTAAGTCATACATGCGCATTTACAGTGTGCCTACTTTTAGACAGGGTGTGAACAGGGACTTCAAAATTTCATGCTTAAATACAATTTTAAAAAAACAAGGAATAATAAAAACTAAAACTTATAGTCAGGTATTAAAAAATAAAGATACTTATCAAAAAGAAGAAGGTTTAATCTTTTCTAACTCTTCCAATCGTTTAATAGTTATTGATGAAGAGCAACGTTTTGGCGTTAAAGTCAAAGAGGCTCTCAAAGAACTCGACCACGTGCTCAATCTCTACAACGACGAAAAGACCCGCGACGTAGACGAACCCTGGGTTGCGTATGCTGCGGAGCGTGCGACCTGGCTAAGCGCGAATGCCGCTGACGACATGCTTGAAGAGGCCAACCGCGTGATGACGGCATATACCAAGCGCCATCCCGAAGACACCGATGCGCGTTTGCAGCATGCCGATCTCTGGCGAAGTGACCGAGGGAATACGGGGCAGAGTACGGCGGCCAAGGACTACAAGCTCCTGCTCAAGGACAACTCCGAGATTGTGGAGGCGCGCGTTGGCCTTGCCCAAACACAACTGGTGTTCTACAAGCAATCTGCTGCGTTGGCCGGGCTCAAGCGGGCGCTCCAAACCAATCCTCGTTTCGTTCCCGCCCTTGCCCTCAAGGCCTTCATTCACGTGGGCGACGGTGATTACGACCAGGCTGAAAAACTTCTTGAGCGAGCTCGCGAAGTCGATGCAGACAACAAGGACGTCAACTCGATTCAGGCGGCGCTTCATCACATTCGCGGCGAAACGGCTGAGTTTGAGAAACTCCGCGACAAAGTCCTGGCCAAGGATTCAGTCTACGGGCAGTTCTACATCACCGTTTCCGAGCTCGTGGGCCAACGAAAGCGCCGCTACGACCTTGCGCGCGACCTTGCGCGAAAGGCCATAGAAGTCGATCCTCACGATCGCACGGCCTACGTCGTATTGGGCGAAGCGCTCATGAACACCGGCAAGACCGACGAGGCTCTCAAGATTTTCAAGAAGGGAGTCGACGTCTCCAAGACCTACGCAGACGTTCGACGTGACAACTGGATCGAGGTGCTCACTCTCGGGCTTCCCAAACACAAAGTCTACAAAACCGAACACTTCGTGGTGCGCATTCCATTCAAGGAAGCGCCTGTGATGAAGCATTACCTGTTGCCGCTTCTCGAAGAATCTCACAAGGTGCTCAGTACCAAGTACGGCGTGGAGCCGCCCAAGGTTGTCTACGCAGATGCCTTTGATCGCGACGACGACTTTTCGGTAAGAAGCGTCGGCTCTCTTGGGTTGCCTGCGCTGGGTGTGTGTTTTGGAAACGTCGTCACCCTGCTCGGACCTACGGCCAAACCCATGGGGCAGTTTAGCTGGTCTCGAACCGCATGGCATGAGTTTGCTCACGTCGTCACGTTGGCGCAAAGCGAGGGGCAAGTTCCCCGTTGGCTCACCGAGGGATTGTCCGTCTTTGAAGAAGGCGAGCGCAAAGCCGTTTGGGGCCGTGACATGGACGTGGAGCTCTTCAATCGCTTTCACAACAAGCGTCTCTTGAAGATGGCCTCCATCAATAGCGCGTTCCGCGGTCCCGACATCATGTTTGCGTATTTTCAGGGCGGTCTCATTTCGTCGCACTTGCAAGAGGCCCGCGGGTTCAAAGTCATCCCCGAGATGTTGAAGGCCTGTGCCAAGGACAAGTCCACGGCCGAAGTGTTCAAGGATGTGTTGGACCTTGACCTTTCGAGCTACGACAAGATGTTCTCGGAATATGTCGGCAAGATCGTGGCCGACTACAAGATGGTGCCTACGTGGGATCAAAAGACCATGCAGGCAATGAAGCGTCGCGTCGAAAAGGATCCAAAGGACGCCGAAGCGTGGGCGACCCTTGCTTGGGGGCACTTTCAAAGGAAGCGTGAAATCGACTCAGGGGCGGCGTTGCAAAAGGCCAATGCATTGGATGCCGAGCGCCCGGATGTCATCTTGCTACATGCACGTACGGCCCAGCAAATGAAGCGGACAAAGGTTGCTCAGGAGCTCTACGAGAAGTACATCGCTGCCGGAAACGATGATTTGCGTGCCCGCCTGTTCCTCGCCGAGCAAGAGCTCTCGCAAGGAAGTGACAGCGACAAGGCCGTTGCGCATCTCGAAGCTGCAAAGAAGTGTTTCCCGAGGTACGCAGGCAAAGACAACCCTTACACCCAGTTGGCCAAGCTCTATCGCAGTGCCGGTGCCATTGACAAGTCCATCAAAGAACTACACGCCTACGCAAATGTGGCGCCAAAGGACTTCGAGATTCGGAAAGAGCTGCTCGCTTGGCACGTCGACAAAAAAGAGTGGAAAGAAGTGCGGAAACTCTGTGAAGAGATGGTGGATATCTCTCCGTACGGCGCAAACATTCGCGGGCGCAACCCCGAAGCACCTAACCTCGAGTTGCACCGACATTACGCGCGTGCACTGACTGAGTTGGGTGATACGAAGGGTGCTCTTCGTGAACTGCGGGTCCAGGTCGAGCTTGGGGCGATGCTGCCTGAAGAAGATCAGATATCGAAGGATGTGCTCGACGATCGCTTGTCGTTGGGTCAGGTCCTATTGGATGACGGCGACTCGGAAGGGGCGTTGGAACAAGCTTTCGCAGCCCTCCGTATTGACCCAGACAATGCATCTGCGCGTATGCTAAAGCAGCAGGCATCGGAGGCGCCCGTAGATCGCTAGTCGATGCCTCTGCACGAACCTTGGTGCGCGACACGCCTTGTGACGGCGAGTTCAGCAGGCCTTTAGGGAAAGGGAGATCGATTGGTTCATCAAACGCCTCCTTCTTCTTTCGAAGAGCCTGCACCGCGGCCTCGTTCTTTCGACGAACCCGCACGGCTGATGGACGCGTACCAACTTCCTGATCTTCCTAAGTTCACTTCTGCGCTACGGGCTAGCGATCACCCACTTCGTGGGCCAGCTGTTGAAGGACCGGTTAGGGAAGCGACTGCGATTGAAGGTCCTCGGGTTGCCGTGGGCCGTTCTCAGACGGCACAGGCACGTCGAGATGAACAATCCATGATTGATCAGGACATCGATAGGCACGCGGTCGTCGAGCGAGCGATGGATCCCGAGAACGTGGCGTTATGCAAGACCGTGGGCGAGGGAATTCGCGACGAGCTTGAAGAGTCGTTGGGACGACGACGCGCAGAACTTTGGTTTCGCGATGCCGATGTCGTCGACGTCAATGCCGATGGCATCACAGTCGCAGTGCCTACCGAGGCCCACCGCACGTGGCTTCAGTGCATCTATGCCGACGCGCTTCAAGATGCGTGCGACACGGTGTTGGGTTCGGGTATCGATATTCATGTCGAGGTATGTCAGGCCCAAGAGGCTCGACGAACCGTACGTGAAGCCCTTCCGTCTCGAGAGCGCGAGTGGTTACGCCTCCTTTCCCAGAGACGCGTCCTCCCCTCGTTTGAGAATTTTCATACCAACAATGCTTCGCGATTCGCGGTGTTGCTTCTTCAAAAGACCTTGCACGGAGCACGGACGTCGGCAGCGGGCGAGCCCGCGTGCATTGTGATGCATGGTGAAGCCGGCACGGGCAAGTCCCATTTACTTCAAGCGTTCTACGCGTTGTCGCAGCGCCTTCACCCGGGGGTGTCCAAGCTTCAAACCGCACGCACGATGACACGGCGATTTGTAGCTGCCGTACGAGGAGGCTCTTCAAGCGCGGTGCGTGCCCTCGAAGCAGATCTCTGCAAACATCGATTCCTATTGATCGATGACCTACAAAATCTCTCGGGACGCAAAGCTACTCAGCAGCACTTGTTGTCGCTTATGGATCGCATCGCGTCTTCAGGCACGGTTCTTATTGTCGCAAGTCAGATTCGCGTGACCGATCTTCCCGCCATGTCACCTCAGCTGCGTTCTCGATTGACGGGCGGCGTTGGTGTCCATTTGCCTTCCCCCTGCCGCGAGCAGCGAGCCGAAATTCTCGCGCAGCGTGGGGTTCGAGGTCTCAAACGACCGCCAAGAGACGTCGTCGATGCCATATTGGATCGATCACACGCCTTTGAAGCCTCCATCGACCTCATGGATCGTTGGACGGTCGCCTCGGCCCAGGCGGGGAACGTGCTGGGCCCCGATTGGCTCGACGAGCTGGCGCCTCCTCCTGCGGCCTCTGCGCGCGACGAGGTTGTTGCCCGCACTAAGGCACTCGTTGCAGATCACTACGGGCTGCCTCGCGAGTTGCTCGACCATACGACCAAGGTCCGTCGTGCTGCGTTGCCTCGGAGGATCGCGATGTACCTCGTCTTCAGGGCGTGCTCCATGCCGCTCAAGCAACTGGGTGTGGCCTTTGGACTTCGGAGCCACAGCAGCGTGAGCCGTGCACTCTCCGAAGTTCGTGAGTTGCGCCGGATCAACCCAGACGTGGAGCAACTCATCGAGGGACTCCTCGCTCGCCTCTAGGTGCACCGGGTCATCACACCTCGCGTTGCCTGCTTTGCATTGAGCCCTTGCCGCGGTGACTCACAGTGGGCGGGCCCGTTTATGCTCTGCTCGCGTGAACGAACAACCAACCCAACGTTCTGAGGATCCCAGCTCCAACAAGGGACGCTTTATCGTCCTCGATGGACTCGATGGCTGCGGCAAGACCACCCAGGCCAAGCGTTTGGTCGAAGCCTTAAGAGAGCGCGGCCGGGACGTCTTGCACACGCGCGAACCTGGCGGAACCGACGTCGGGGAAGCCGTGCGCAAGGTCTTGCTCGACCCGGCGATGGACGTGAATGCCACCGCCGAGCTCTTTCTCTACCAAGCGGCTCGCGCGCAACTCAGTCGCCAGGTGATCGGCCCCGCGCTTCGAAAGGGAACCGATGTTGTTTGCGAGCGTTGGCACTTTTCCACGATGGCCTATCAGTGCGGTGGGGGAGGAGCCGACGCGGAGCAGGTGCGGATTTCGTCCGGCATGGCGACGGGAGGCACCGAGCCCGAGCTCGCCATCTTGCTTCACATCGATCCCGAGTTGAGTCTGCGTCGTATTGATCGGCCCCTTGATCGTATGGAGCAGCGTGACCTCGAGTACCGGACCCGCGTTGCGGCGAGTTTTCATGCTCAATTCAATGATGCGGGCCCAGCGCGAATCATCGTGAAGGCTGATGCCACGCAAGACGTTGTCTTTGGTCACATCTGGAATGCAGCCCGTGAGCTCTTCTAGGACATCCTCCGCGACGTGTGAACCTGGCCACATGCTTGCCTCCTTCGGCCGGGCGGGGCAATTGTTGTTTGACATGGCGCGCTTGCGTCGGTTTTCGCCGAGTTATCTGTTTGAAGGCGAGGACGCGACGGTGTTGTTGGAGGCCGCCGAGTGCTTTGCCGCGTGCGTTCTGGCGCCATCGCTCGCCGACGATTCGGCGGATCGCCTTCGTGATCGTATAGCACGGCGTGTGCATCCCGACGTGCATCACATAGAACGTGACAAAGCCACGGTGATTTCCATGGATGCGCTGGGCAAGCATCTCGAGCAAGCCATGATGTCGCCGCGTGAAGCTTCCCGGCAAGTGTTCTTGGTGCAGCCGGCGGACGCTATCGAAGCGCGGGCCATGGGTCGTTACCTCAAGGCGCTTGAAGAACCCCCTTCAACTACCATCTTTGTTTTGCTCACGGCGCGCCCTGAGCGATTGCCCGACACGGTTCTTAGTCGCTGCCGCCGCATCCGATTCGCTCCCCGTTCGCCCGAGTCGATCGCAGGGGTGCTGCTCGCGGACGGCACCGTGAGCGCGGAAGCATCTGCCTTGATCGCACATGTCTCCTCGGGGTCGCTAGGTCGAGCAAGACGTTTGGCCGCCATGGGGGCTCTGCCGTTGGCGCAACAGATTGCGCGGGTCGCATCGAGTTCCTCTGCCGATCTCATGGGCGCCAGCGCTGCTTGGTGGAGCGAGGTGACGGCCGCGGCCACAGCATTTCGCGAAACGGAAGAGGGGGCGACGATGACCGCTGCGGTGGCTCAACGCGCAGTCGTAGCCGAGATCTTGCGGGTACTTCAGGTCGGCGCTCGCGATGCCATGGTCAAGGCCCCGGCCTCTCGAGACCCATTGGAGTCGCTCTGTAGCCTTGTTTCTCTTGACAACATCCTCGGGTGGCACGATGACCTTCTCGCCCTTCTGGGAGCCACCCATCACAATGGAACGCCGCTCATCATGCTGACGGAAGCGGCCCGCCGACTTCGTCAGCGAGTCCTGGCGGAGCCTCAGTCCGGCTGAATCGTCTGGCGCGATCGTGGTTTTGTAAGGGGCGCAGGGCGGGACCCTTCGGAGAGAGCTACCGTGCGACTCGTTCGGTTGCCGATAGGGAGCCGAGCCACGCGAACGCCCTCGGATCGGCGGTCTGTGTGGTCATTGTCAAGGTGTCGTGATTTTTTTGATGCGTGGAATCTTTTCGAAGTGCGTACGGTGACTCGCCGCTGTTGCAACAGCGAGGGCAGGACCGCGCGCATTTGCGCAACCATCACCAAGTCGACCGTCAGCATCGAAGGTAGGGTAGGAACACGTGAGTCGTATGGACAAAGACGCATCGATACAAGCCATCGTGAAGCGAGATCCTCGCTACGATCCCGATGCATACCACTTTGTTTTTGAAGCCCTCGACTACACCTTGCGCACCCGCGGTGGGGCTCGTCGCCACGTAAGCGGCCCCGAAATCATGGAAGGCGTTCGCTGCCTGGCCCTCGACAAGTTTGGCTTCATGGCCCGATCGGTCATGGAGCATTGGGGCGCAGCAAGCACCGACGACTTTGGTCGGATTGTTTTCAATCTTATTGGCGCGGACCTACTTCAGAAGACAGCTGACGACAGCATCAACGACTTCCGCGGCCTCTATTCGTTTGAAGATGCCTTTGATCGTGCCTTCGAAGCTGCGCTGCACGAGATGGAGCCGGCGTAGCGAAAGCGTGTGGGGATGTCGTTTGTAGCCCGTATCCATCCGCGTGCTCTTACTTAGTCCACCCTGCGACCAAGACGTGCCTGCCAGTGAAACCCTTGTCGCGTCGATGGCTGAACCATAGGTCGTCGCGTGCGAAGGTGCACGTGCCATCGACGTTAATGTGTTCTTGCGGAACTCCCGCGGCAATGAGCTGGGCGCGAATGATGCCGACGAGATCGACTTCCGCATGCCCATTGCGCTTCGTCGGTCGTGCGAGGTTGGACTCGAAGAGTGAGGCGCGTGTTGTCGATTGCAACGCTTCTACGACGTCGCCTGAGACCTCGTAGTGGTCGATGGAAATGCCAGGCCCTATGGCGGCATAGAGTGATTTGGGAGGACAGCCCGAGCACGTGGCCAGCCGTTTGACCGCGAGCGAGGGGAGGGAGGCCGCCGTTCCGCGCCAGCCCGCGTGTCCCACAAGCAGCGAGTTGGACGTGTGCTCGACGAGCATGAATCCTGGGCAGTCTGCGCCCATCACGCCAATGAGGATCCCAGGAGTTCTGACCAGTAGGGCGTCGCACTTCGTGGGCGTGCTCGGATTGTCGATGGTGATCTCGACGATCTCGGCCCCGTGGACCTGGTGCGGCATGATCAGCCGCTCAAACCCGAGATGAGAAGCAATCTCGCGCCGATTCGTACGCACAGCGTGGCGGTCGTCATCTGTGCTGAGACCTACGTTCCATTCGGCATAGGCTCCCTCGCTCGCGCCAGGACCCCATGCGGGAACGACACGCGGTACCACGCCCTGGACGAGCCTGGGCGTGGATTGCAATCGTCCGCCAAACGCGCGCATGGCTACTTCGTTGAACTGGCCTTTTTCTCGGCATCTTCCTTGGCTTTGGCCTCGATCTCGGCGGCGATGAACTCAAGCTCTGGGTCGCTTGCGAAATCGCGATCCATGCTGTCGTAGAGATCGACGACAGCCGATTGAAGCTGTCGATCGTCAACCAAATCACCCACCAACTCGCGGCCAAGAAGGTCGCCTATCTTTCGACGGGTGTGGAAGCGCATAAGCCACCGGACCGCGTCGCGGTCGAGCTTGGTGCCTAGGGAGTCGTAGAACGCCTCAAAGCCCGGATAGCTGGCAGGGTCCTTTCGGTCGGAACGGGCAAGTCGTTTCATCAGCTTGCTGTCCTTCTCGAAATGCTCGTCGACGTAGGCGCGCACATTCCCGCTGCTCTCGAGCTTTCGCTGGGCTTGAATCTCCCAGAGATCGAGGCGCTTTAGCGAAGACTCTACGTGAGGCTCTATTCCTCCAACGCGCTGCACCTTGCCGTCGATGGTCTTGATCTCGCCTTTGGGATTGAATCCGGAAGGCGTGAAGTAGCTGGCAACGGTAATCTTGGAGCCGCCGCCGACGTCGTACTTTCCGTTCTTGTTGAGATCGGTAAAGGGCTCTGCCCGGTCATAGACGCCGTTCTCATTGGAATCGAGGTACTTCTCGTCCTTGTCCCAAACACCGTTTGCGTTGGTGTCGTCAAACTTCTCAGCCGCGTCGTACCGATGGTTCTTGACCGGCGTCGCGTTGAAAGGCTCTCCCTTATCCCACTTTCCATTGTCGTTCTTATCGGTAAATGAATCGCGCTGTCCCGGCGCTCGAGGCTTGCGGGCTTGATCCACAAAGGGCTCTCCGGGTCGAGTACGCATGTCGAACGGAATTTGTGCCGAGCCCTTACCAAACGTCACGCGACCAACAAGTCGGGCAACGCCGTGATCTTTGAGCGCCCCCGAGAGAATCTCGGCCGCGCTTGCTGTGGCCTGGTTTACGAGGACCACTATGGGGACTTTGCGGCGATGACCGCCCGTACCTTTGGAGAGATGCGTACGACCCGGATAGACGTTGGGGCGTCCGCGCTCCTTCACTACCACTTTGCCAACTTCAAGGAAGTTGCTTGCAATCTTGACTGCGGAGTGAAGGTATCCACCGCTATTGGATCGGAGGTCGATGATGAGACCCTTGATGCCGTCCTCATCAAACTGGTCGAGCACCTTGGCCACTTCGGCGTCGGTATCTTCGGAGAAATGCTGGATCTGAAGAAAGCCGATTTTGCCCGGAAGGATGTCATAGGCCGTGGTGGGAATCGTAATGCGCTGGCGGACCAGCGTGAACTCACGCGCCTCTTCCCATCCTCGACGTACGATGACGACTTTTACGGGAGTACCTGCAGGGCCCTTGAGCAACCTCACGCAGTCTTCCACGGAGAGGCCTTCGGTGCTTTCCCCTTTGATCATGGTGACGATATCGCCAGCGCGTAGATCGGCCTTGTACACCGGTCCGCCGAAGATGGGGCGGCTGATCGTAAAGAACTTGTTGTTATCTGGATCGTTGTGGACGTACGCACCTACGCCGCCATAGGTGGGATCGAGCGCCTCCATCAGGCGTGCGTTATCTTCGGCAGATAGGAAACTCGTGTGGGGGTCAAGAGCGGTGGTGAGTCCGGCCGCTGCCGCGTCTTCAAGCTTGCGACGATCCAAGTCGTCGAGATTGACGTAGTAACGCCTAAGCAAGGCGTACATCTCATCGAGCAAGGGCCAGTTGCTTTGAGACTGAGGCAAAGGCGCGGCAGTGTCTGTTCCGCCATCGGGGGATCCGCCATCGCCACGCAGTTCTTGGTCGAGGCGTTGCTCTAATCCAATCACGCGCAATACAAGGCGCGCGCTACGACCGCGCTCAGTGGGTTCGACGGAAAGTTCGCGTAGGACCGTCTTGGCCTGCGACGTTGCGCCAATCTCACCGAGTGCTAGGGCTCCTAATGCGCGCAATTCCGGATTCGTGCTTCGCATGAAGGCCATCATGACGTCGCGGCCCTTGGCTTTGCTTGAGCGATTGAGATCCCATAGCGCCTTTGCCATGGCCAGCTTGATGCGAGGCTCGAGGGTGTCGTCGATCTGTTCCTCAATCCACTCGGCTTCATCGGGTTCGCCTTCGTCTCCAAGCATCTTTACCGCGGCCACACGAATGGGCTCCGATGCACTCTCGTCTTTCGCGATGAGCTTAAGTGCCTCAAGTCCTGCGGTCTCTTCGTCGAGCAAGATCAAGGCTCGTGCGATGGCGAGCCGCTGACCGGGTTCTGCATCTTTCATCGATTCTCGAAGCGCAGGAATGGCAGGACGCTCGCCTGCCGCTAACGCTTGGGACAACTTGAAGATCTTGGGGATGTCTTCACCCACGGATTTCGTGAGAAGCCCTTTGACCTGCTGGGCAGCGGCTTGCTCATCGATGTCGTCGGCAACGGCTGTTCGCGAAAGGGCCATGGGCACCAACAGCAAGACAGCGAGGGAGAACCAGACGGGAATACGAGTCATGCGCTTCTTCCGAATAGAGAGATGAGATTTTGTCGCAATCCTAGCAACGGTTGCGGGAAGCGAGCCCAGTTCTCTCCCGGGCACGCCTGTATCCAGGCCTTATTACGTGGGCTTTGCAGCAGATGATGGATCCCTTGACTTGAAATTGATCCGCTTGACGCAGCGAAATCTCCCGAGGGCCCTGGGGCCTTAGTCTAATCAGAGCGGAGGTTTGGAATCTCGACATGCATGTAGATCGTCCAAGGGAGAGCGGAACGTCGATGGTCCAGTGGCTCCTGGCCGTTTTGGCTCTCGTAGCCCTGGTGCTGTTGCTTCTCACAACAACACAATCGGAACCCGTGGGGTCGAGTACTCCGTCAAGAGGCCATCGCGCTCCCCAACTGCAAAACGGAAAGGGTGATGGTTCGAGGGGCGAACGTGACGGCGCAGCCAGGAAGGGCCGGCTCTTACTCGGTCCAGATATCCAAAATCGACAAGGTCGCGGAACCGTAGTGGGATTTATCCGACGTGAAGTTGCCGCAGAACCCATTCCCCACGCCCGGGTCGTTCTCTCGGGAACTAGTCGCCTTGGTGTGTCGGTTGAGGCAAAGGCTCTGACGGGGCCCGATGGGCAGTTTCAGTTTCGAGATGTGCCTAGTGGCACGACGTACAAAGTGACTATCGTTACGCCTCGCGGGCTCAAGCGCATCTTGCGCAACGTCCAATTCGAAGCGAACGGCTCCCGCGATCTCGGCGAGATATGGATTGGTGCGCCAGGCAAGCTGCAAGGCCGTGTTATGGACATGCACGGAGAACCCGTCTCTTCGGCAGTCCTAGAGGTCCATCGCGGAAGTGGGTCTATCAGCGAGGCGTTCCAATCGATGGATCGGACGGTTCAAGCGTATGACCAGAAAGTTGTGCCGATTGCAAGCGCGACGACGAACATCAACGGTCAGTTTCAGTTTCCCGAAGTTGACCCGGGCCCTGTCATGGTCGTCGTTCGTGCTCCAGGATTCGGACAGTCGATGACGTCAATCGTGATGACGTCCTCCGGCGCGGCCAGAGGGCGCGTACGGATCAATCTCCTGCCGCGAGCGACCGTGCGAGGACGACTCGTTGATGTGAATGGGAAGGGCCTAGCGGACGCACAAGTTTCTTTGCTCCCATTCGGAAATCATTCCGCCGCGGCGTACGGCCGTCGCTATGTCGATACCCAGGCAGATGGTGTCTTTGAGTTTGAATCACCACCTACGGACCGTACGTTTAGCGTTGTGGCCGTTGCGCGCTCCTTCCCTACCACACGGTTTCAAGTCGAATCCTGGATAGGAGAACAAGCGTTTAAGATGGAACGGGGAGTACGAGTCAAGCTCCGCGTTGTGAAGGGCGTCGAAGACACTCCCGTCGCAAATGCGCTGGTGATGTTCACGGCGGGTTCAGCCAATCTGTCGAACTTGAGGGGACAGACCATATCCGTCGTGCGAACCGACTCGCAAGGGGAGGCGTCGTTCCTGGGGCGATCTGGCAAGATCCACTTGGTGAGGATTTCACATCCCAAGTGGGGGACCGCCGTCTTTGCGCCTTCGCTGCGTGCATCGAATCACAACCCAGTCTCCTTACGCGGCCCCAAAGACGTTGAGCTCAAATCTCCGTCGACAACGTTCACGTTCAAGTTGCTCAAAGGAGTCACGCTTCGCGGCGTCGTCCGCAACGAAGATATGGAGCCAATTGAAGGCGCAAAGGTGTTTCACTCAGGCTTCTTTGGCGTGGCCTCCCGTGCCGTAACCGATTCCAAGGGGCACTACGAGTTGCCCTGTGAAGTCGTTCCCGAGGAAGGTCTTGTTGTTTCCGCGCCGGGTTACGCATCTGCCGAGCCACAACTGTCCGAAGAAGACGACGTTACTAGCAATCACTTGAACCTTGACGTCACTCTCGCCCGAGGATCCGTCGTGCGTGGAGCCGTAGCCGACCTCAAAGGCAAGCCCATCCAAGGCGTGAAGGTGCGCGTTCAAACATCTCAAAGTAGATCTTTTGGCGCGCTGGTTTCCTCCGCATTGCCCTCCGACGCGATAACGGACAGTCGTGGTCGCTACGAGATTCATGGGGTAGACGCGAGCAACGCGGCGTTCGTCATGGGCAGGTTCGAGGGCTTCATTGATTCAAAGAGTCAGACGTTTTCGATCTCCGCGCGGTCATCATCGGTTGCGCCTGCCTTGGTCATGAATCGAGGGGTTTCACTTGTGGTAGAAGTCCGATCGGATGGCGGCATACGCATTCCAGGAGCGCGTGTCGAACTGACGTTCGCACCCACGGCAGAGGTCAAGTGGGGTGGCGACACGGTGTTCGTGGCAGGGCCTCATCGGGAGTGCATCACAGATCTGAATGGAAAGGTGATTGTCGCAAACGTTCCGCCTGGGAAGGTGACCATTCTTGTGGAGTCGGAGGCGTTTGCGCGCTCGTGGACTCATGGGCAAGTCGCAAGAACAGAGGATGGAGAGCCTCTCCGAGTGGAGGTCATCTTGACGCCGGGATACGTGTTTCGCGGCGAGGTTGTGGACGACAAGGGTGTTGCTGTTCCTCACGTGTGCGTTTCAGCACGACAAACCAAGGACAAGGTAGGACCGGCCATCGCTTGGACGCGAACGACCGACGCCGACGGTAGGTTCGAATTCACCAAAGTACCTAAGGACGAACTACTGTTCACCGCGTCTTCGACCTCGATCATCCTCGCGTCTCGGGTCGTCCCTTGGGATCAAAGCTTCGTGACTCTACAAGTGAAGAGAGATGTAGAGCGAGAGACACGGTCCACGGAACTGCGAATCGAAGCCATCGAACAAGCACTTCGTTCGTTCTTCAAAATGGACGAGAAGAGCGGTGACTACGCTTCCGCGCGAGCATTTGCCGAGCATGTTCACGAGCTACAGACGGCGCTGCACGATCTGAAAACCCGAGGCAGGTAGCCTGTTCCGAGTGCGGTTCCACAAGAATACCGTCTTCTGGAGGTCAATCCTCCAATCGCTGCGCGCGAAGCAGTAAAGAGCCGCGGCGTCGCACCTACACTGCCCGGCCGTGCGGACGTATGCCGAGGCATTTAGTGCCCCATCCGAAGCGGGCAACTTGAATCATGAAGGAGGCCCGTGGCCGACGCTCAAGACACCAACAGTGTAACTAGCGTTGGTTCCGCATCGATTGCGCCCAAGAAGCTCAACAAGAGTATGGGGCTCCTTGGTGTCTACTCCGTAGCGACCGGTGCGACGTTGAGCGCGGGGTTCTTTCTATTGCCTGGCCTCGCCTTTGCCCAGGCCGGACCAGGGATGGTCCTCTCGTACATGATCGCGGTGATTCCGTTGATTCCGGCCACCTTCAGCATTGTCGAACTTTGCACGGCCATGCCTCGTGCCGGCGGCGTCTACTACTTCGCCGATCGCGCCTTTGGTCCTCTCGTGGGCACCATTGGAGGTCTAGGCACGTGGCTTGCCCTTGTGCTCAAGATCGCGTTCGCATTGATTGGTATGGGCGCCTACATCAAATTGTTTGCCGGCAAAGATGTGCCTATTACGGCCATAGCAGTAGGAATCGCATTGATTCTTGGTGTGCTGAATCTGTTTGGTGGAAAGAAGACCACGGGCCTCCAAGCCTTTCTCGTGGCGGGCCTACTCCTTGCTCTCGCCTACTTCATGGGGGTGGGTAGCACGGCCGTTCAGACCGAGCGATTCAGCGGCATGTTCAGTGGTGATTGGAATTCCGTCCTCGCCACCGCGGGCATGGTCTACATCAGCTACGTCGGCATAACGAAAGTCGCGAGCCTTGCGGAAGAAGTGAGAGATCCTGGTCGAAACTTGCCGCTCGGCGTGTTTCTTTCGTTGCTTACTTCCGTGGCGGTCTATCTAGGCGGCACGTTGGTTCTCGTGGGTACCCTTGATCCCCAGGAGCTGGCCGGCAGCGTTACGCCCGTCGCCGATGCCGCCAAGACCTTTGGCGGTGAAGCCGGGATGATTATTGTGACGGTGGCCGCCTTGATGGCCTTTGTGTCGGTTGCCAATGCCGGCATGCTGAGCGCGTCGCGCTATCCCCTGGCCATGAGTCGCGACAAGATCTTGCCGAGCGTGTTCGGGCGCCTCAACAAGCGCGGTATTCCACTCTGGGGCGTAGCCATCACAGTGGCAACGATCGTGTTGATTCTCGTCTGCTTCGACGCGGCCAAAATTGCTAAGCTTGCGAGCGCGTTCCAGTTGCTCATGTTCGGTTTGGTGTGTTTCGCCGTCATCGTGATGCGCGAGAGTCACATCGACGCCTATGATCCCGCGTTCAAGTCGCCGTTCTATCCGTACATGCAGATCCTCGGCATGATTGCCCCGGTGATCTTGATCGTTCTCATGGGCTGGCTTCCCACGATCTTTGCAGCGGGCTTGATCGCCGTGGGCGCGATGTGGTATCGCCATGTAGCCCATAGGCGCGTCGATCGGAGCGGCGCGGTCTACCATGTGTTCGAGCGTCTGGGTCGCAGGCGTCATGAAGGTCTTAACACCGAACTCCGTGAGATCTTGAAAGAGAAGGGGCTGCGTAACGAAGATCCCTTTGATGACATTGTGGCTCGTAGTTTTGTGCTCGACTTTAAGGAGCACTGCACGTTCGAGGACATTGTCGAGGCTTCGGCACCTTGGATTGCCGAGCACTTGGGCATCGATGCGGAAGAAGTGACACAGCGGGTTCTGAACGGTACGCGTATCGGCCAAACGCCGGTGGCGCGTAACGTGGCCCTGCCGCATTTCCGAAGCAGCAAAGTCGACCATCCCGAGCTCGTTCTGGCCCGTGGCCGCAAGGGCATTACCCTTCAGCACACACCTCCTGGAACTACCGAACTCGTGACGGAAGACGTGTTCGCCGTGATCTTTCTTCTGAGCCCGCGCGAGAATCCCACACAGCATCTTCGCATACTTGCGCAAGTAGCTCGTCACGTGGAAGACAAGAATTTCCCTCGAGATTGGAAGGACGCGATCGACGAGCAAGAGATCAAAGAGGTCCTCTTGCGAGAGGAACGTTGGTTATCGCTCTTCGTGCATGAAGGCGCCAAGACCGAAGTCATGATCGGCAAGATGTTACGCGAGATCGGATTTCCTGATGGCAGCCTCGTTGCGATGCTTCAGCGTGATCGAGAGTTCCATGTCCCGCGAGGAGGTACCGTGCTCGAGTCCGGTGACCGACTCACGATTATTGGTGAACCTGACGCGATTGAAGCCACTCACGAGATGTACTTTGGTCCCCGAGATAGGGGTTCTGGCAATAACTAGGTCCGAGTCGGTACAAGTTTTCAGCATGGTGAGCCCAACTCTGAACCCATGCCTACGTGGCTCGACATCGAAGTCCGTTCGCGGCGCGTCATGCGATGTTCCCGTGCGCGCCAACCAAGCGGCGCAAACATGCGCCATGGAGCTGACAATATAGTTGTACGTCTAGCTCGCATGTCTACGCTTCAAGCACTTTAGTACTTGCGTCGACGTGGTGCCGAGAAGTCCGTTTTGTTATACTCGAACATAGTCGAATTGGAATCCTGTCACTTAGGAGAGACGATGACGGATGAGATACGAGCAGCGGAAGATGACATTAAGGCACGCATTACAGCGCTCAACGCGCTTCGACGCAACGCCAAGCCGATCGAGGTTACGAACTACACGTTTGAAACCGTACAGGGTTCAACCACACTGCTCGATTTGTTTGGCGACAAGAATACGCTGCTCGTCATTCACAACATGGGGCAAGCTTGTCGATATTGCACCCTGTGGGCAGACGGCATCAACGGATTTGTTCCTCATCTCGAATCCGTCATGTCGCTTGTGTTGGTGTCGAAAGATGCCCCCGAAGCTCAGCGCCGCTTTGCCAATAGCCGCGGGTGGCGGTTCCGACTCGCGTCGCACGGTGGTGGAACCTACATGGCGGAGCAGGCCACCACGAAGGACCAGCGCAACATGCCGGGCGCCACGGTCTACGAGCGTGTAGGCAATAAGGTGTTTCGCAAGAACACAACGGAGTTCTGTCCCGATGATATCTACTGCGCCATGTGGAGTTTCCTCGGCATGACTAGCATTGAGGAATGGACGCCGCAGTTCTCGTATTGGCTTCGCCCGAAGCGCCTCGACGACGGTGGCGCCAATCTGCTTGCGGACTAACTGGGATCCTCGGTCCTTGAGCACGCGTGGATCAAGGCGAGGATCGCGACCCGTCCGGTGGCCGAGCATCGGCTTGGGGTGGATGCAGCCAAGATTGCTCCCTGCACAAGACGCCAGGTCATTGGGAAGTTAGGTTGAAACGCCAAGTCCTAGGCACGCGTGGCTTCCAGGTCAAAGTAGCCTTCCGAAACTCATGAGCGATGAACCTGCCCCCCAATCCGACAAGCCTTCCAAATCCGGCAAGCCTTCAAAGCCTGGCAAGGCTGGAAAGTCTCCTAAGCCCGGGAAGGATGGCAAGACCGGTAAGCGTCCCAAGTCTGGGAAAGCTGGCAAGGGCGGCAAGGCTCCAAAGGCTGGCAAGCGAGGCAAAGGTGGTAAGCCTCCGAAGGCTGGCAAGCCTGGAAAAAAGCGCAAGCCGCCCAAGACGGGCAAGCCCGCAATGACCGACAATGCCTCGACTCTTGACAAGTCCGCTAAGCCTGAGACGTCCGACAATCCCCTCAAAACGGACACGACATCTACGTTCGTAGAGCCTGCTACGACCGATGCGCCCGCACCGTCTGGTACGTCCAAAGGGTCAGGTGAGCCTGGCAAGACGGAGCGTTCTTCCAAAGAAGACGAAGCCGTAGGGGCTCGTTTTGAAGACTTGGGTCTTGCGCCCGAGTTGCTTAGGGCTGTTCGCGAACTCGGCTACGAAACACCATCCCCGATTCAAGCCCAAAGTATTGCTCCATTACTAGAAGGCCGCGATTTATTGGGGCAAGCGCAGACAGGTACGGGCAAGACGGCAGCGTTCGCATTGCCCTTGCTTCAACGACTTGACCTCGATAGCCGATCGGTTCAGGCCATTGTGTTGGCGCCTACCCGAGAACTTGCCATGCAAGTGGCTAAGTCGATTCGCGCGTATGGCAAACACGTGGGCAAGCATGGCGTGCAAGTTTTGCCCGTCTATGGCGGTCAGCCGATCCACATTCAGCGGAAGGCGCTTCAGCGAACCGTTCACGTGGTTGTGGGAACCCCTGGCCGCGTGTCGGATCACCTTCGTCGCGGTACGCTCAATCTCGAAGGCGTGCACTTCTTCTGCCTTGATGAAGCCGACGAAATGCTCAACATGGGCTTCCTCGAAGACGTCGAGTGGATTCTCGATCATGCCCCCGAAAAGCGGCAGATTGCGTTGTTCTCGGCAACCATGCCCGGTCCGATTCGGCGTGTTGCAGGCAAGCACCTAAAGGATCCT
>JAVJHY011585304.1:0-26967 GCA_035593235.1 Phascolosoma agassizii | reverse complement strand
CTGTGGATGTGCGCACCGCGCGCGAAGGCAAGACCGTTGAGCGCATTGCGCAGTCGTGCCTGCGTGTTTCGCATCATCGTAAGAACGAGGTTCTTGAGCGCGTTCTCGGTGTGGAAGACCACGAGGCCGTGCTGGTATTCGTGGGTACGCAACGTGCCGCGGCATCGGTCGCAGAGCACTTGCAAGCCAGAGGGTTCGGCGCCGACTGCATCCACGGAGGCATGGATCAAAAGGCACGCGACGCCGTGGTGGCGCGGCTTCGAGGTCGGCGCATTCAGGTGGTCGTTGGTACCGATGTGGCGGCCCGTGGACTCGATGTCGAGCACGTAGGCTTGGTGGTGAACTACGACTTACCGCGCGATCCCGAAGTGTACGTACATCGCGTGGGACGCACCGGGCGAGCCGGGCGCGAAGGCAAGGCCATTTCCTTCTGGACGCCTCGCGAGCAACATCAGCTTCGCTACATCGGGCGTTTCATCAAACAGCCTATGTATCCCATGCCCATACCGGGTGTCGAGGAACTGCTCGCCCGTAGGCGCGGCAAGATGATCGCCAAGCTTACGGAACTTGCTGCCTCCGACATGGCGCCCTTCAAAGAATGGGCACAAGAGGTTGGCGAGAGTGGCGAAATCGATCATGAGACCCTGGCGGCGGCCGCTCTGCGGTTGGCGTGGGGCGATGGACCCTTGCGTGCCGACCCCGTAGCCGAGTCCTCCATGGACCCGCGCGAGTATGTCGAGATTGTGATTCCCATTGGTGCTCGCGACCGCATTCGTCCGGGCACGCTTGTTGGTATGATTGCCGGCGAGTCCGACTTGCCTGGTCATGTTGTGGGGCGCATCAACATTCGAGAGACCGTGAGCTTTGTTCAGGTTCGAGCAGCCCATGTAAAGCAAGTCTTGGAGGCGCTCTCCAACGTTCGCATTGGTCGTCGAACGGTTTCGGCCCGGCTGGCGCACGAGGATGGCGATGGCGGGAATCGTCGCGGAGGGCCGCGCGGAGGTGGTGGACCTCGAGGCGGTGGGGGACATCGTTACGGGGGGCCTCGTTCCGGTGGCGGCTACCGCGGAGGCGGTGGTCCAAGATCGGGCGGCCCTCGCGGCCCCAGAAAGCCCTATCGCGGGCAGGGCAAAGGCAAGTAGTAGCGCCGCCTTGCGTCCGCACGTGTCGGGCGCGCGTGCTCCTTGAGCCTCATTTCTAGCGCATTCGGCTCATTCGCCGAATTTGCGTGGGCGCTGCCCAACACTTTCTCCTCTCACGGCAAGTCTTGGTTGAGGACAATAGACCAAGCGAGACCCCATGCACGATTCCGAATCAACCTTCGCCATTGACCAGCTCCTGACGCACGCAGGTTGGGTGCGCAATTTGGCCGCGGGCTTGATTCGAGATCCGGGTATGGCGGACGACGTCGTGCAAGAAACGTGGCTGGCGGCGATGAAAGCACCGCCCAAGAATGACCGGCCCGCGCGTGCGTGGCTTGCAGGAACCACGCGCAACTTGGCGCGCCATCGCTGGCGCACAGAACGTCGAAGGCACGCTCGTGAGGTGGCCGTTGGGCAGACTCGCGCGGATGAACTTGCAACCGATACAGTTGCCGCGCGTCTAGAAACCCAACGAGACCTTGCGCAAGCGATGCTGAAACTAGGTGAACCGTGGCGATCCACAGTTGTCTGGCGCTTTGTGGATGGACTGTCATCTGCTGAGATTGCACGACGCGAGGACATTCCTGCAGCGACGGTTCGTGGACGACTCAAGCGTGGCCTTGAGCTGCTGCGAGATGAACTCGATGCGCGCTACGGCAATGATCGAAGTGCTTGGCAGGCTGCGCTGATTCCATTCTTGACTCCTCAAAAGGTCGCTGCCGCAGGGGTAGCAACGAGCGTCTTTTCTGGAGTACTTGCTATGGGTTTCGTCAAACAGCTTATTGTAGGAGGCGTCCTCCTCTGCACACTCTTCGGTGGCCTTGTCGCAATGGGGATCCTTCGTGTCGGTGATGATGACGGAGACGAGCCATCGCGTGCGCATCGCGAGTTGGCCGCGAACGAAGGGGTAGTCTCTGTATCCAAAGGGCTTGATGCAGGAGACTCAGAAGGCCCGCTCCTTTCAGGTACGGGTGCTTCTACAGCGATCCACCAAGACGCAGCATTGGATGTGCAAGCGGATCCAAACGCTCCCGGTGAGCGTCCAAAGCAATCTACCGCCCATGTGCTTGCGCGTGTTGTCAATGAGGACGGGCAAGGAATCAGCGGCGCCATCGTGTTCCGTGAACGGCAAGGGCCCTTTGGGGGCGTCGAAGATCCGGTCGCGCGTGCAGATGCGGGCGGGGCGCTGTCGTTCGAGGAGGCGTTCTATGACCCATCTCAAATCTGCTACGTGAACGTCTTCGCGGCTGGCTACAGCGTGAAGGAAGTTCGATTTGGAGTACGAGCCAACGCGGAGATCAATATTGGCACGATCGTTCTCAAGCCAGGAAGCACCGTGCGCGGCCAGGTCGTGGACGAAAACGGACGTGCGTTAAAGGGAGTGACGGTCGTTCTACAACGACCGTCAAGCGTGCCTGAGTCCATGGGGCGAGGGGTGACAGATTTCGAACCAACCGTTCCGAGTCTTCCCAGCAGCGTGCAGACGTCGGCGAACGGTCGCTTCGAGTTCCGAGCCGTAGGTGAAGGGACCGTCTGTGTGAGGGCCACTACAAAGGGAATGCGCGCCGTCCTGAGTCGCGTCGTCACCGTGCGAGCCGACCGCGCGGTTGCTGGGATCGAACTGCCAATGGTTCCTCTGGGACCGCAAGAAGCCATTCGAGGCTATGTCCACTTTGAGGATGGTCGACCCGCGAAGCATCAACAGGTTCAGTACCAGATTCGCTCAGCGCATCGACAGACGACTTCGTCGTTGTTGACCGACGACACCGGTCGGTTCGAGCTCAGAATTCCTGACACGAGCCTGGCAACGTTGATCATTGCAGGGTCGGGATGGTCTACACCTCTGCTTCGAGACTTGAAGGGATCGCCCAAGGAACTCGACATTGTGTTGCGAAAGGCTCGTTCGCTGCGAGTGAACTTGACGACGCGTAACGGTAAGCGGCCTGCAACCGTCAATGTGTATTGCAAGAGCAAGGATGAAACGGGCATCTACACATACTTCGCCGATGCATATCCCGAGAGCGGCCAAGTCGATGTAGATCTACCCGAAGAGACGTTCGTATTGAACGTGAATGCGCCTGGGTATCGAGACGTGACAGCGGGGCCGTTTACGGCTCGTGGCGCACCTGAGGCAGTCGATATCGAGTTGGAACAACTGACAGTCGTTTCCGGAAGCGTGTTGGCCAAGGGCGATCCGGTAAAGGGCGCTACCGTGCGTTTGTACCGACCCACGGAAACTGGCGTTACGACGGTTCACAACGGATTTCGCGCGCTAGTGGAGCCTGATCCCGTTTCGTCCTTCACAACAGGCGAAGACGGTCGCTTCGAGGTGGGCGTTGAGGCGTCGGGAATTCACACCCTACGCGTGGATAAGGAGGGCTATGCGCCTACCGAACGAGCTGAACTCGATCTGGACGACGAACAAGGCATGAGCAATGTGTCGCTTGAGCTCGGAGCCGGGGGAGCCATTCAGGGACGGGTTCTCTCCTCGGATGGGAAGGGTCTTTCGGGGCTCATTGTGGGGCTCTCACGTGGCGATGCCCATGCGATCACGTTACGCAGCAACAGCAAGGGCGCCTTTCGTTTCGATCATCTTGTTCCCGGTCGCTATGAGATCCGTGTCGTCGAGGAAGAGATCTTCAAAGGCAGCGCCTCGACCCAGCAGACAACGGGTTCCACGCCTCCGCCCATCCTCTGGAACTGCACCGTTCTCAAGGGAAAGACGACCGACTTTGACATCGAAACGCGCCTTGATTCGAAAACGGGCATCCATGTGACGGGGCATCTCACCCTCAACGGGGATCCCGCCTTGGGTTGGGCCGTTTCATTGATCTCGTTGGAAGGAGACCAACAAGGCCCCACCATGGATTCACCGCATGCCGTCCATGAGCAAGTTGATGCGCGAGGGAACTACGAGTTCGATACCATGCGCCAAGGTCCCCATGCGATTGTCCTTCACTCTGTTTCCAAGTCCATGCAGGGACAAATCGTGCATGTACCGATGAACTTGGGCGGCAGCGACCTGCTTCCACAACTTCATCTTCAAACAGGATCGCTGCGCGCTCAGATCGCGACGCGTCATTTGAAAGAACAGGTGCAACTCATCGCGGTTGCGAACGATGTGCATGGGGCTCGCGTGATCGTGATGGCTCGTCCTTCGAAGGAAGGGATCTGGAACATCGAGTCGATCGTTGCGGGACGCTATGTTCTGTTTGCCCCTAGCGCAATGGAAGTTGCCATGTTGACGCCTTCGAAGATTTCCGATCCCCGTAGTTGGACGTTCCCACGTTTGGCCGAGTTTGACGTCGTTCCTGGGAAAGAGAACGACATCGTCGTCAAGTGATGTGACCGGTCGACCATGAGCCCTTGTTCAAGAACAGACAACGGCCAAAAATAAAATCGGCCGGGGTAAACCCGGCCGATAAGGCTGTTGGAGGCCGGGGTAAACCCGGCCGATAAGGCTGTTGGAGGCCGGGGTAAACCCGGCCGATGAAGTTGTTTTGATCGTCGCATTGCAATGCGAATGCAACGAGCAGTTGCGAGTGCGTGTTACCAGCGGTTACCACCGCCACCGCGGTTGCCACCGCCACCGCCACCGTAACCACCACCGCCACCACCGTAGCCACCGCCACCACCGCCGCCACGACGTGGCTCACGGGGCTTTGCGATGTTTACGCGCAAGCTGCGGTTGTCGAGTTCTTTACCGTCGAGGCCTTCGATGGCGCTCTGCGCTTCGGCAGGGCTGCCCATCTCGACGAAGGCGAAGCCGCGTGGGCGACCGGTTTCACGGTCGGTGACGACGTGAACGCTCGTCACGGTTCCGAAGTTGGAGAACGCGTCGGTAATGTCGTCCTCAGTGCTGTTGAAAGAAAGGTTGCCCACATAGAGCTTATTTTGAGACATGAAATCTTTGATCCTTGAAACTTGCCCCGCCGACCCGAATGGGTGATGGGGACTTCTGCGAAAAGTATGAGCTGTGAGAGTACATGGAGAAGCACGGTCCGCGCGTTTTCCCGACGCTTCTTCTTGCGGTCAATCGTCCCAAGGCTTCGTTTTGCCTGCATCGGGCCATCAATTGGGGCGAGAGGGGTACGTAGGGGAGCCTGAGGCCCCCTTTTCTGTCTCAATTCCACGCGGTTGGCGAATGAGCACACGCTCCAGCTCGCGTTTCACTTTGAGGCCTCATGAAAGGGAGAGCATCAAACACGTTCATTTGGCCTTGGGCAGAGCCAGCGCGATGTCCATCGCAGGCCGGCAGGAGCCCTTGTCGCCGCACGCTTGAAGCACAAGGTGAAGGCGCGGTACGCTCTCTCAATGGATCCAGAACCAAACGACTTAGAACCGAATGGCGCCCAGGAAACATGGAACGAGCATTCGGTTTCGCCCGCTCGTAAGGCGCTTTCGTTGCTTCTTGTCGTTGCGCTTGCAGGCATCGCGTCGTTTTGGATTTCGCGGTGCCGTGACGAGGGCGTGCCTGCGAAGAGTCGTTCCAATGCGCAGCGCCCGACGAAGGCATCCACGTCAACGGAGGTGGGTTCGGATTCCAATTCGTACGTGGGCATGCCTCTTGTAGAGACCGAGGAGCGAACGTCTATTGGCGAAATCGAATTCGCCATACGAGATTCCGAAGACAAGACTGCTGAACCCTCACCCTACGTGGGTATCGCGGACCCCGTCGACGACATTGCGCTTATGGATGCGCCCACTGAGATCGTTGCGAAGCATGACGTACTGTATGTACTCGTTGATTATCCCGTAACGAACACTTGGGTATTTAAGATCAAATCTGCGCACACCTCAGGATTCGAGCGCGCCGAATTGGCGAGGACGATCTCTCGCATGTACCACGCGATCTATGCGGAAGAAGAGCGCACAACCACCATTCGAGTCATTCCACTCGAAGAACGAACGGGGATCATCAATCGCAACCGTACCAACGGGAAGTACGGTATTTGGGGCCACGACATTGGAGATCTTGTGTTGCATTCGGTCACGCTGGAGCGTGGCGCCAATGGGCGCGTGTACGCAGTCCTTGGGATCGACTCGTAGACGCGCGGATTGTCGTCGGACAAAAGCCGTCTAGGACGGCGCGCCTTCAAACTTGTACAGGCGCCGGGCCACGGCAATCTGACTTGCATGCCAGATGTCGTGTCGAATCGTCATGCGAATGAATTCACCCACGCTCATTCCGCCTCCTGCATCCACGTCGAGTTGGTCATCCGGAATTGCTGCGATTGCATTCCGTTGAGCTAAATGGGCTTCTTCCAATGCCGCGCGCTCCATCACAAATGATTCGGGCGCAATCCGTGGCGTCACCTCGGGTCGAGACGCCTCCCCTCGAGCCAACAACACATCGCGGTAGTAGCGTTTGCAGTGGGCTACATGCGCTACATGCCAGTGGATCGAGCCATGGAGAGGCCAACCATCTTCGTGCTCTACGGATCGATAACTTGAGTGTTGCCACGCGGCCTCGGCATCGGTGACATCGCGCAAGACTTCGCTCATCGATTCCCAACGATGGTTCGTGGCTTCATCGAATTGGCGAAGGAGGGAATGAATGATGGTGTTCATGGCGCGGCTCCCGGGCGGTGTGTTTTAAGAGTAACGGGGTGGGTTGCTTTGGGTGGCACGGGGTACGAAGACGTTTCTCGCGAAGCCGCGAAGGACGCGAAGGGTGGCCATTGGGGAGGATGGAAGCCTTAGAATGTCAGAACGGTTGGCAGTGGTCCGGTATTCAGGAAAGGAAAGAGAGGGGCGCAAGCGTTGGGGTGCGGTGATGGGCGTGGTGATTGGATGTGGATTGTGGAACGGGCTTTGAAAGTCAGTTCACGCGAAGCCGCGAAGCCGCGAACGAGTCTCGAGATTTGGGATGCTGCTGTTTTCGTCGTTAAGGAGGCAGGTGCGCAGGCGTCGTGGGGCGCGGACTGAGAATGGAAATTAGTGCGGTAGTGGATCGGTGTACGAAATGCAATTCACGCCAAGCCGCCAAGCCGCCAAGCCGCCAAGCCGCCAAGCCGCCAAGTCGCGAAGGATGTACATTGACTAGCGATGTCGTTGCTCTCGTCTTCACCCACTTGACCTTGGCCAAAGAAATGGACGGAAAGTGCGCGGTACGGTTTGCAAGGTATGGTTGACAGAATGGAAACCGGCGAGACTTCGAACAAGCCTGAGAAGCAGATTCTTCTTGGTCTGTTGTTAGTTGGAATCGCATTGTTTTGGTTCGGAGTAACGTCGTTACTCGCGCCAGATTCGAATTTGGTGCATGTCGGCATATTCGTCGCAATCATTGCAGGTGCGGGGCAGGTGCTTGTTTTCGTGGGCGGAGTTCGTTGGGCGTCGCGGCGAATCAAAGAACTGTGGGAGAAGCCGAGGTAAGAATGGAAGAGACTCGCAAGCTTTGAAGTTTGATGCCGGAGTTTTGGCCAGGAAGACCACACGGCGCTACACTGAATACGACCGCGGAGGTCGCGATTTTGCGATGGCCCGCAATCTGAATGGTTGTCTGCCCGGGAAGCCTGTTGTCAATGCTCAAGCGCTCCTATCAATTCGGCAATTCTCATCGGACTACATTCGTGAAGGGCACGATGTGAGGGGCGCAACGTGAAGGGCGCAACGTGATGGATGACACCAGTTACGCCTTTCGCAGGCAATGTTCAAGCTCGTATATGTCGTCGTTGACTGCGTGGTTGCGAGGGACGGGTCCACGTGCATTGCTGATCATCGTTGTTGCGTTCTTGACAGTGGCGTGTAGAGATCAAGTAAAGAGACCCAACTCCCTTCATCCATTCAGCGCCGAGGATAATCAACTGCTCAGAAGCCAGGGGTATGCTTTGGAGCACTGCGGTCGCCTCGAAACCACTCTGGCTCGCTCGCAGACACAAGGGTTCGCATGGACCATAACGTCTGGATCGGTGAATGACTTCGTTGTGGAAATGTGGGGTGCGACGGGCACGCTTTGCGCAGTTCGCTTTCACTTGAAGCCTGACGACGTCGTTCATCTCATGTGGACGTTTCAGCTGGGCAGGCCGCAGATATCACATGCCCTCCTTGACCCGACGAACTCTTCAGACAACGGTTCAAGTCAACAGAGCGTGGACGACAATGTCTTGATCACACCGCCATCTGGGCCCGCTGGAAGGAGATGGACTGTGACTAAGCCTGCGCCACGAAGGCAGATGGCCAGAGACCTGGATTCGGATCATTGGCGGAGCGTATTGGTTCTATTCTTCAAAGAGGGCACACCCATTTCGGTTGAGCATGGGGCTTCTGCAGGGCCACCACGTAGTCATACGCTGATCCCATGGTTCCGAGCAGCACTGGGTGAGGTTCTCGCAGGGCAGTCAATTGAGATAAATCCGAAAGATGCCAATGAGGTCTTGGCTGGGGCGGTTGTCGAGAGCCCTACGATTGCGTGTCTCGATGGGGCAAGAATATTTCCAGTCGACGCGAAGAAAGGCAGCAAACTTGCTGTGGTTCAGTGGAGAAATAGTCAGAGCTCATCGAAGTTGGAGGAAGGCATCCCTTGGGGGCTCAAAGTGTATGTCGAGTGAATGCTCCACGAGTTTCTCATCACGTTTTCCATTCATGGCGAAGTAGATGCCCAAGAGGTCGCATGCGAGTTGGCAACCTTAGTGCTAGTTCGCCTCGGCGCTCGCGGTCATAGGAGCAGACATTCGTCGTGACGAATGAAGGCACCAAAGGTCCTGGGTCAGAAGAACAGCCTGAGGAAGGCTGCCTTCAGGGCTTCGCAGCGATATTTTGCGCGTCATTCTTGGTTGTCGTTGTGTTCATTGCGTTCGGCTCACGCGTTGCGATGTGCGTCCCCGTCGTGCTTGCGTTGATCGCATTGTGGGCGAAGCAAAAGGGGGAGCCGCTCTTCCCTTACATTTGGACGACCGCGGGTTCAGTCCTTTGCCTCACCATGCTGTTTGGCCTGTTGGTCGTCGTAGGGTGTGAGCCTTCTGCGTTCCCTGTTTCATTCTCTCCCAGCAAGTGGAAGGCGAACTCCGGAAGGCTACGGATGGTCGACGACTTAGTCGACTCAGAACGCTTGCTAGGATTGCCTCGCGACGAGGTTCATGCGCTGATTGGCCCCGGGCGGATCGATGAGGCTCGCATGGGAGAGACTTGGAAAGTTGGCTCATGCTTTCCTGTTGATAGCAGGTGGCTATCCGTGACATACGACGCAAGTGGTCAGGTCGTTAAGGTGTGGGCTTGGGTCGACTAATCACAGGTCGTTGGTAGTGACGAGTGGGTATGTCAGCTTCACCCACGGACCGCCGATGACAACGTCTCGCGAAAACCGCGCACGCTTACAACCAACCCATCGAACAAAATGCACCCTTCGAAGGCGGATTAAACTTCTGTCGGTTTGGCTTCACCCACAGGACCTTGGCCACCGAAACAGTCGGATAATACCCGGCACGGAGTGCCTGGCGTTGTGGAGGCACGGTGCGCGTAGAGCCGTTATCGCGATGTGCATAGGGTCTGCACTGATGCAGTCCGCGTCAGGATGTCTCGCGTGCTTACAATCTCGACATGAGAGGCTCATCCGAATCGCAGAGTGACAGCCACGCGATTGGTGACTTTGCGGCGTCTCGGGGACGTTGGATTATCGCGGTGGCAGAGATCGGCCGCGGTGCGTGCTACTTGTCTTGCGCAGTGTGGTTGGCGAGTCGACTCGGTTCCCCGGCTGCTATCGGATTCGCTTCTCTGGCTGCGATCGGGTGGTTCGTGTTTGCTCTTCGATCGGCTTGGCCGCATCGATCCAAGAGGTTTCGCGCGATTTGGCGACTTGTGGGCGCGATTGCCCTCCCTGTTGGGTTCTTCATTTACCTGTACTTCGTGATCCTTCCGGCATCTCGACAATTCTCACCTGAGCGTTGGAAAGATCCGTCGAATCGCGCGCGCGTTACCTCTGATTTGATCGCTTCGAAGACGCTCCCCGGTAAGTCCATAGGAGAAGTGCGAGCGCTCTTAGGGACACCCGACAGGGAACTAGAAACTCCGCCGCGAGATAAGTGGCTGGTGCGACCCAAAGGGGAAGACAAAGCGATTTGGATGTCCCTCTACTACGATTCACACGACAAAGTGATTCGCGTTTTGCTTGAAGAAGAGTGACGCTTCGATACCTATTGAGCGCCACTCTGTAGCGCGAGCGCTTGTATGCCTGGACATACCGAGCCGCGTTTTTTCCGTCGGTATCGATGACGAAGGTCCTGTCGTAGCTCCAAATCGACGAGAATTGCGTCCGCGTTCCAACGGAGCCCTTCGGTTCGATCGTTTGGTTGTAACCGAGCATGGGTCTTGCGAGCTGTGGTGTTGAACGACCCGTGGGTGACGCTGCGATACTGTGCCGGGTTATCAATCCGTCCATCTTCGGGAACGAGTGCCTGCGTGGCGGATACGAGAAACACGAAGAGTGGTCGGATTGAACCCGGCACATATCGCGCGTCATTTCTTCGCGACTCCGTTTGCAACCGCCACCTCTACGACTCCGCCCGACATACCGTGCCGGGTATTTTCCGTCCCTTTCGGTGACAAAGGCCCTGTGGGCAAGCGATACCGCGCGTTGTTTACGGGGCCGATCTAGTGTGACCGCACCCACCCCTCGCGCGATGTACCAGTATGCGGACTTTTGCTCGGACATCAGGGTCGGCGCTCTTTGGGGCGCGGGCTGAAGTGGTTGATATTCAGGTGGCCCTTGCGGGAGAACAGGAGGGGGGCGAGAACATCTTTCGGATTGTGGGATTGCCCGACAGTGCCCTTCGAGAAGGGCGCGAGCGTATTCGTAGCGCGGTGGTGCATGGCAAATGGCATTGGCCGCACCGGGCGATCACGGTCAACCTAGCTCCGGCAACAGCGCCTAAGCAGGGTGCAGCACTTGATCTTCCGATTGCTTTGACCGTGATGCAGGCGCATGGGCTCCTGGGGGATGATAGCAATCTTGCGAACTGGATGTGTTTAGGTGAACTCACGCTGGATGGTGATGTGCGATCGGTGCGAGGCGCCATTGCGTGTGCGGAGAGCGCGAGGCATGCGGGCATTCGCAACGTAATGGTCCCGCACGACAACGCACGTGAAGCAGCCGCGGTGCCGGGCATCCAAGTAGTTGGAGTCGCCAGCTTGCGTGACGCCGTGGGACATCTCACAGGGTTTGAACCTCTTCCAATTGTCGAAGTGGAGGATTGGGAACCCGCTCCACCGGACATAGGTGTTCTTCGTGCAGTCCGTGGTCAACCCGCGGCAGTTCGCGCAGCGTGGATTGCAGCTACCGGAGGCCACAACCTGTTGCTGAGTGGCCCACCCGGCACTGGCAAGACGTTGTTGGCGCGTTTGGTGTCGCATGTATTGCCGCCTATGAGTTTTGATGAAGCCCTGGCAGCAAGTCGTATTCACAGCGTGGCGGGACTGTTGCAAGGCGGATTGCTTGAACGCAGACCGTTTCGTTCGCCGCATCATTCCACCAGCATGGCAGGCCTCGTCGGTGGGGGACGCATCCCTGGCCCGGGGGAAGTGAGTCTTGCTCACAATGGTGTGCTGTTTTTGGACGAGCTTCCTGAGTTTCCGAGAGCCACCCTCGAGGCACTTCGCCAACCGATTGAAGATGGACGCCTCGTCATAAGTCGCGCTGCCGGGCAAGCCGAGCTTCCCGCCGACATTGTGTTAATTGCAGCCTGCAATCCGTGTCCGTGTGGGTGGCTTGGCGTGGCATCGAGGTGTCGCTGCACGCCTGAAGGGGTCGATCGATACCAGCGACGCGTGTCGGGCCCGCTCCGCGATCGTTTCGACCTTCACGTCACGTTGACTCCTGTAGAGGCTCGCGCCCTGTTGTCGAACGGATCGAGCGATCAAGGAGGAGGCGATGAAGGGCTTCGAATTGACGACGCCATGCGCGCCCGCGAGATGCAATTCGAGCGTCTGAAGCCGTTCAAGGGTGTTCGGTCTTTCAATGCGCGGATTCCGGCCCATGCACTTCCAGGTGCCATCCATCTGTCGTCTGGTGCCGAGCAAGCGGTGCTTCGTGCGGCGGAGACCCTTGGTCTGAGCGGACGCGGCGTTCATCGTTCGCTGCGTGTCGCACGGACGATTGCCGATCTCGCCGGGTCCGTCGGTGTCGAGGACGAGCACATGTTGGAAGCATTGAGCCTGCGTTGAGTCGAGTGAGACCCGATCATTGGGTAGACTCTGCGCATGAACTCCAAGCCCTTCACGCATCTAGACGATCGCGGCGCCGCGCACATGGTGGACGTCACGGCCAAGCCAGAGACCGCGCGCAAGGCGATTGCGGAAGGATTTGTCCAGCTTGCAAGTGCCACCGTGGCCAAGTTGCGCGACGGCGAAATCGAAAAAGGCGACGCCCTTGCAGTGGCCCGATTGGCTGGCATTCAAGGTGCCAAGAAGACATCCGAGTGGATTCCGCTTTGCCATCCGTTGAGGCTTCAGCATGTGTCGGTCGACCTACAAATCGAGGACGACGGCGCGCGCATCACATGTGAAGTTCGAGCCATCGACCGCACCGGCGTTGAAATGGAAGCAATGACGGCTGTGGCTGCCGCGGGGCTCACGCGCTATGACATGGTGAAAGGCATCGACCGAAGTGCGATGCTTCGCGATGTCAGGTTGCTTCTCAAAGAAGGCGGACGTTCTGGCACTTGGACCCATGAGTCCCAAGGAACGCCATCGTGAGCACTCCGCATCCTGGATACAGCGTGGCGATTGCCGGTGCTACTGGTGTTGTGGGCCGAGAGCTTCTCGCCTTGTTCGATCAACGCGACTTCCCCGTTGCATCCCTCGAGTTGCTTGCGTCGCCGCGCTCGGCTGGAACCACGATCACGTTTCGCGGACAGCCCATCGCCGTCAGGGAACTCGCGAGCTTTGACTTTGGCTCTACCGATGTCGCACTTTTCTCGGCGGGATCCGCACAGAAAGAGCATGCGATCCGCGCGGCCAGCGAAGGCGCTCTTGTTATCGACAACAGCAGTGCGTTTCGACGCGATCCAAATGTGCCATTGGTTGTTCCGCAGATCAATGGACACACGCTCAACGACCTACGAACCACCGAAGCAGGAGGGCGTCCGAAGCCTGGCATTGTGGCCAATCCCAATTGCAGCACCATCTTATTGATGATGGTCCTCGCGCCGCTTCATCGACTCATGCCCGTCAAGCGCATTGTTGTGAGTACCTATCAGGCCGTCTCGGGATCAGGTGTTGGCGGATTGCGCGAGTTAGAAAACCAAGTCGCTGCAGAACTTGCCGGCGAACCCCTCAAATGCGACGTGTATCCCGTGCCCATACATGGCAACGCGATTCCTTTTGTGCAGGCGTTTGACGAAGGCGGCCTCACGACCGAAGAATGGAAGCTCATTCACGAAAGCCGTCGCATTCTCGAGCATAGGGCCCTACGGGTTTCGTCAACGTGTGTTCGAGTCCCTGTTCGGCGAGCCCATAGCGAGGCTGTCAACATCGAATTCGAATCGACACCCAATCTCGACGCGATTCGCGCCGCACTTGAAGCGGCCGAGGGCGTACGGGTCGTCGACGATCCGGCTTCGATGAAGTTTCCTACGCCTCGCGACGCCGACGGTGAAGACGATGTCTTTGTAGGACGCATCCGTCGCGATCCCGGACACGAGCATGCGATTGATCTTTGGCTGTGTGGAGATCAGATACGGAAGGGTGCGGCCCTCAATGCGATTGAGATTGCAGAGTATGTGGTGCGAGTGAGTGTTCCTGTTGGAATGTAGTGCTCATGACTTCACTGCACGCGTACACGTTTCCCGTCACCAATTGCGACGACTTCGCCCACCACGTGCAACGTGAAGCCTAAAGCCGAATGTGGCTTGCCCAAGGCAGATCCGTCACACGTTGACCCGCTATCCCGTCACCCGACGACCCGATTTGAGCTTCCTCGACTCAACGTCTCGTGGCAGCTTGAGTTCCGAGTCGGGTGCTGAGGTTTGAACGAGCAAGGGGAATCAGAGTCGGGATTCGTCGTCGTGTGCGGGAGCGGAGGGAAAATGAGGACGTGGGCACTTAGACCGGTGCAGCTCATTGGAGTCCTCGGACTCATCAACACGACATCGAACGAACCCCAATCGCCGACCTCAACGACTGCACTTCGCCCGCGAAACCAAACCAACCGCTTACTTCTGCCTTCTCCGCCCCATGAACAAGGGGGGAGAAGGCACGGTCATTCGACTACACTCTGCCCTCAATCACGTTGCAGTCAGCCTGGAGGCGGGCCCATGGACCACAACGAGCTCGAAAAGCTCGTCCAGTTGATGAACGACAATGATCTCGTTGAACTGGAAATCGAACGCAAGGACGAGCGGGTCCATCTTCGCAAGATGGGCGCGATCAGTCCGTCGGTCGTCAACTGGCAAGCAAGTCCAACGGCTCAGGCCGGTGTGGCAGCACCCATGCCCGGCACGCCTCTCGCGGCGCCCGGCGGCGTCCCGGATGCGACGAGCTCGGCGCTACCTGCCGGCATCAAGGAGATTCTTTCTCCCATGGTGGGCACCTTCTATCGCAAGCCCAACCCCGATTCGGAGGCCTATGTTTCCGTCGGCGACACCGTTGATGCTGAGACAGTTGTTTGTATTGTCGAAGCCATGAAGGTCAACAACGAACTCAAGGCAGAGATGTCAGGTGAGATCGTTGAAGTGCTGGTCGAAGACGGAGAGCCGATTGAATTCGATCAACCTCTGTTCCGCGTAAAGAGTTCCTAGTTCCAGATGATCAAGCGACTTCTTATTGCCAATCGCGGTGAGATTGCGCTGCGAATCATTCGCGCGTGCAACGAACTCGAGATCGAAAGCGTGGCGGTCTATAGCAAGGCCGACGCAGGGGCTTCGTACTTGGATCTTGCCGACGAGGCCATTTGTATTGGCCCCGCGCCCAGCGCCAAAAGTTACCTCTCTATTCCCAGCATCATTTCGGCGGCTGAGATCGCCGATGTGGATGCCGTGCATCCGGGGTACGGCTTTCTCGCAGAGAATGCCCATTTCGCCGAAGTGTGTCGCGCCAACAACATCGAGTTCATTGGCCCCGACGTAGACACCATTCGTCGACTCGGCGACAAGGCGCAAGCGAAGGCCGCCGCACGTTCAGCCGGTATTCCGGTGGTTGAAGGCAGCGAAGGCGCGATTGAAAACGACGAAGAAGCCCTCGAAGTTGCCCGTCGCGTGGGGTATCCCGTGCTGATCAAGGCGGTAAGTGGTGGGGGAGGCCGAGGCATGCGCGTGGCCCGTAACGACATGTCGCTCGTGCAAAGCATGGCTACGGCACGTGCGGAAGCCGACATTGCGTTCGGCGATCCGTCTATCTACATCGAGAAATATCTCGAGAATCCGCATCACATCGAATTTCAGATTCTTGGCGACAAGAAAGGCGACGCGATTCATCTGTACGAGCGCGACTGTTCCATTCAGCGCCGTCACCAGAAAGTTGTCGAAGAAGGCCCCAGCCCGAGTATCCCCTCAGACCTTCGAAACAAGATGGGTCGTTACGCGGTCAAACTAGCCAAACAAGTTGGCTACCACGGCGCAGGCACCGTCGAGTTTCTTGTAGAAGGTAAGAAGTTCTACTTCATTGAAGTGAATGCACGCATTCAGGTTGAACATCCCGTCACCGAGCTCATTTCCGGAGTGGATCTGATCAAAGAGCAGATTCGTCTCGCGGCTGGAGAGGCACTGGGACGCAAGCAGACGTCCGTTAAGCCAAGAGGCCATGCCATTGAAGTTCGGATCAACGCCGAAGATCCAGATCGCAACTTTGCGCCAAGTCCAGGCACGGTGACGCGTTTCGACGTGCCCGGCGGTCCCGGAGTTCGTCTCGATACACATGTCACAACGGGGTATCGCATTCCCCCCAACTACGACAGCATGATTGCCAAACTATTGGTTCACGCCGATACGCGTGAGTTGGCGATACAGCGCATGCGTCGAGCCCTCGACGAGTTTCGTATCGAAGGTATCAAGACCAATCTGTCGCTTCATCGTCGCATCCTGCGCAACGCCTATTTCGAACAGGGCGACTATACGACCCGGTTCTTGGATGAGTTGCTCGACGACTAGGGACGTGAGGGGGAGAAGATGGCTCACATTGTAGTTACCGGCGGTGCGGGCACGGTGGGTTCCCATCTCGTTGACGTGCTCTTGACCCGCGGGGACCAAGTCACCGTCCTCGATAATTTCAGCACAGGTCGACGCGAGAACCTCGCCCACGCCGTCGACAACGAAGCGCTCACGGTGGTCGAGCAAGATGTCTCCGAACGATGCGACGTTGCCGGCGACATCGATGCCGTGTTGCATCTCGCGAGTCCCGCCAGCCCGGTCGACTTTGCGCGTTTGCCGTTCGCCATCATGCGAGTGGGATCGCGGGGTACCGAGCATGCCCTCGACCTTGCACAAAAGAAGAACGCCCGATTCTTGCTCGCGAGCACCAGTGAGGTTTACGGCGATCCTGCCGTGACCCCGCAGCCTGAGGATTACTTTGGCAACGTCAACTCCGTGGGTCTTCGCAGTGTGTACGACGAAGCCAAGCGATATGCCGAGGCCGCGACCATGGCCTACCATCGCTACCGCGACGTCGACACTCGCATTGTGCGCCTGTTCAACACCTATGGCCCGCGCATGCGAATGAGTGACGGTCGCGCATTGCCCGAGTTTGTTGTGCGAGCCCTGCAAGGTCGCGAACTCCCTATTCACGGAGACGGCCACCAGACCCGAAGCTTTTCATTCGTTGCCGACACGGTGCGCGGCATTCTTGCGGTGCTTGAAAGCGACGAAGTGCGCCCGGTCAATGTCGGCGGGGACGACGAGATTCGTATCCTCGACTTTGCCCAACAGGTCCGAGTCGCGTGCAAGAGTGAATCGCCGATGGTCCATAAAGATGCGTGGGCCGACGATCCTCGGCGCCGCCAACCGGATCTCACGAGACTTCGCGGCCTTGGCTGGAGTCCCACCTATGACCTCGAGCGGGGTCTGACCGAGACCGTTGCCTGGTTTCGAGAAGAACTGGCACGAGCTGCGGTCCAGAGCTGAGGCCCCGCTCTGTGGCGAACCCCGCCGAAAGGCGCTGAATGAACCGGAACCGTCTCGCCTTTCATTGACGTGAAATGTGCCAGCGGACTACCTTCTCGGCTCAACATGCGGAAGTGCATTCACTTCGATTCACCTAACGTCTTGGTTGACGTAGTAGGCGAGTCGATGGAACGAAGTGCCAGATGCCGCGTGACGTCTTCAGGGAGCATTCATGGCCAAGTTTCTGATCACCGGCGGAGCCGGATTCGTCGGATCCAACCTTGTAGAGGCGTTTATTCGCGCCGGCGACAAGATCGTGGTCGTGGATGACTTCTCCACGGGAGCGCGCCGAAACCTTCAAGATTTCAAGCAAACCGATTGCAAAGTCATGGAAGGCGACATTCGTGACGTTGAGCTCTTGCGCAAAGCGGCCAAAGGGTGTGACTACTTGTTGCACCTTGCGTCGCACCCAAGCATCCCTGACTCGGTCGTCGATCCTCAGGCATCGATCGACGTAGCAGTCAACGGAACACTCAACGCGTTGATTGCCGCGCGCGACATGAAGGTCAAACGCTTCATCTACGCGAGTTCCAGTGCGGTGTATGGCGAGAGTCCTGTGTTGCCCAAAGAAGAGTCGATGTTGGCCTCGCCCAACACTCCCTACGGCGCCGGCGCGTTGATGGCAGAAGAACTCGCGCGCGTGTTCTACATGTCGTATCGACTCGAGACGGTGTGCTTGCGGCTGTTTAACTGTTACGGACCTCGTCAGGCCGTGTCAGGCTCGCATGCGGGGGTCGTCGGACGCTTCTGCGCCAACATCTTGCGTGAAGAGAAGACGACCGTGTTCGGCGACGGCAAGCAGTCACGAGACTTTGTATATGTGGGCGATGTCGTCGAGGCGTTCCGTCTTGCTTGCACCGCGCCCAAGGCCGAAGGCGAAGTATTCAATATCGCTTCCGGGAGTCGCGTCAGCGTCGGCGGCATGCTCACCCTCTTCGCCAATCTGCTCGATGAAGAACTCACCACCGATTATGTGGACGGACGTCCTGCCGACGTTCGTCACGCCCTGGGCGAGGTCTTGAAGGCGCAGGAAGTGCTTGGGTTCCGTCCACGCGTGAGTTTTGCCGAGGGCTTGACCAAGACGCTTATCTGGTACAAGAAGAACTTGGGTAAGGGATTGCGCATTACGAAGCGGCTGTAGCCAGCGAAAATGGCGGTTAGCGCCAGACTGCATGTCGAGCCTTCTTGGGCGAAAATGCGCAAAGATGAGCACGGCAGTTGTCGTGGTCTTGATCACAGGTACGTCATCCCTCGACGTAGATGCTGAATACGTGGACGCTGAATACGTAGACACGAAATACGTAGATAAGACTTCCGTCGGCGAGGACTCCGTCAGGAGACGGTTTACTCATTCCTTACGCGAACTTGGCTATCGCCGATGTAGAACCTGAGCGTGAAGCAGCGCTACTTCTTGCTCATCCTCTTCTTTGCCGGGTTGCTGATAAGGCTGCCTACCTTCACGCTGCCCCTCGAAGGACGAGCGGCAGTCATTGCAAGTGTGGCGGATCAACTTGGGCATAGTCGCGGTTGGTCCTTTGGGGATGTTCCGCCGCTGCAGCCGATGCTCGTCATGATGCCTGTTGCGTCCGGCGCGGATGCCACGCGTTCGCTCCGATTCATCGAAGGGCTGGCCGGAGCAGCACTCGCTCCGTTGCTCGTATTGCTTGCCTTGCGTATGGGCATGGGAATACGCGTTGCTCGCTATGCCGGGCTGGCGATGTTGGTTCATCCGATGCTTGTGGTGCATGCGGGAGGATCGAGACCCGATGGTACGGCAACCGCCATACTCCTGCTGATTGCGAGCTGGTCATTGCTCATGTCGGCGTCCGATGGGCGAAGACGCTGGGCGGTGCTGCTGGGGTTGGGATTGGGCATCGCCGATCCTGCGGGCGTGCTCTATATGGCGCCCATCATTACGGGATTCGCCATGCGCGAGCGAAGTCCTATTTGGCGAAATGCCGCCATCACCCTCGGACTCATCTTGTTCTTCTTTGGACCCTGCAGCGTGATCGACTTGGTCCAAACGAGTGGATCGACAGGCTCACTTGCTCCCGCGATCACCTGGTGGGCGGTTGCGGGGCTGGGGGTACTTTTGATCGGTCTTCCCATAGGCATCCATGGCGCCCTCAAAGAGGGGGCGTGGGTTGGATGGGTGTTGCGCGCTTGGATGGTGGCCGCGGTCGTTCATATTGCGTTGATCGCCGTTCG
Organism: Phascolosoma agassizii; assembly: GCA_035593235.1. Taxonomy (NCBI): domain Eukaryota; kingdom Metazoa; phylum Annelida; class Sipuncula; order Phascolosomatiformes; family Phascolosomatidae; genus Phascolosoma; species Phascolosoma agassizii. Next base: position 7,532 of record JAVJHY011585304.1, on the reverse strand, counting down.
CGGAGTGCCTCACAGTTTTCATTGGACATGGGATTTGCTGGGCGTCGCGTGTTTGTTGATTCCTTGGATCGTCATTCTTGGCATGCGAGGACTTGTTCCGTTTGATGGCCGAATTGCGGCAGGACTCCGCATTGCCTCATTGGCGGTGGGTCTTCTGCTCTCTGCCGCGTTGGTGTTTAGTGGGCAAATGGGATGGATGTTCGGCTCGAAGCCTCATCCCGGTGCGCGCCTGGCCCAGCTCCGTACAGCGACCAACGCAGCCATCGATCAAGCCGGAGACAAGGGGTGGATCCTATGCGACGTCGCGCCGCGCTTTGCGGCCACCGAGTGTTCCCTCGCGGACCTTCACGGCGATCACTTCTTTTGGTCTCCGGAGATCTCGGATCCCGAAGATCCCTCCGCACACATTCGTGACTTGATGTTGTTTCCTGCCGCCGCATACAAGCCGGGCATTCCCCTTGTTGTGTTGGCTCGCGCGGGCACATTGGGCGAAACGCGCGTGCTCGGTGGGGGAACCATCTACCGGCATGAAATCATCGACCAGATCGGTCCCTACGTCGTGCTGCATGCCCACAAGTCGAAGTGAGGTTGACGCTACAGTTTCTCTTTCACGCGCGCTTCTACCGGCGTTCCTTTGCACGCCTTCATGGCTTTCTCCCAGACCTTCTTGCGCTTGGCTGCGTCCTTTTGTTTCGCGGATGACTTCATTGCCTTGTTGAACGCCTTCTCTGCCTTCACTTCAGTCTTGAACGCCTTGTCTTTGCGCCAAGCACTAGCAAGGTCGGCCACCTGTTCGATCGTCGGTACGCCCTTGCCTGCCACGGTACTCTTTGTGAGAAGTCCCAGGGCATCGTTGGGATAGCCGCGCGATCTAAGACCTTCGGCTCGTTCTTTGACGGCATTGGGGAGGCCCTCTATCGCCGTTCTCATGGCGGCGGCTTGTGCCTTGGACGCCTTCTCGCCTAGCTCGGTCTCCATCTTCGCGAGCTCGGTCAGCGCCTTTCCGTAGTGACCATGACGCATCGCTTTCGCGATCCCTTCAAGAGGTTCTTCCGGTGCTAGAAACTCAGCAACGAGCGGTGCAGTGCGTTCGATCCACATGGGCAAGAATTTGGCGGGATCGTGCCAATCGGCCAGGCCTGCTTTCACAGGCTTGTAGCCGTAGTTGTGGGTCATAGAAAAAGGGCCGGGATACATGCCGTAGTGAAGGTGCGAATAGTGACCGCCATTTTCAATGCTGTAGCTCATCCCCATCGTGGCAAGCAACTGGCCGCACGACACACGATCGCCGGCTTTGACAAACACGGTATCGCCGCCGTGCATGTAGACGCCGTTGACGAGTTCTTTGTTGCCAAGATGGTGTTCGACCACGATGAGCGTACCCATGTCGCTGCCTGTGTGAATCAGCTTGACGATGCCCTCGGCTGGGGCGTAGTAGCCCGCACCATCAAGGGAAGCACCCACATCTTGCCCTGTGTGGTACGTCGATCCGCCCCCTCGAAGATTGGCGAAGGGCTGCAGCGACGTGCCTTTTACGTCTTCACGCCCGTAGTCGAGCAAGGGCGTAGTCCAGCGCGCCGTCGCGGGGAGTTTGTTGGCACTTCCGCCGCCGCTTCGCGCTTGGGGTTTGGCTTTGTAGTTGGGCGCGGCGCTCTTCGCGCTTGGCAAGCCGCTAATGAACGGTGTGATCTTGAGGCTGCCGTCCAGATCAACGAGCACCTCCTCGTAGACCCGATCTACGAGGAGCGAACCCTTCATGCGTGCCATCAGGGCCTGCAGGCAACTTCGTACATGAAGGTTCGACTCGGCGCGCAACAACGCGTTGATGGGGGCGGGGGGAGCCTTGGCATCCTTTGACCACAACTTGATACAGGCGATCGCGGCCTTCTCTCGAAGCCGTGCTTCCTTGTGGCTCAAGAAGGGCCAAACGTGTTCAAGCAGTGCTGCGTCTCGGTAGTATTCGAGGGAAAACAATGCGCGGTGTTGCACTTTCCAGTTGTCGATGGCAAGCATGCGAACAAAGAGGTCTTTGAGTTCAGGATTTCGAAAACGCTTGATCGATTCAACGTGGGGGTCGGCATGAACATCGAGAAAGCGAGCAATCACTTCGGCACGCCGTTCTTCTGGCGCTTCAAGGACGTTCTTGAGACCGGTTCGCACTCGATCAATGAGTCGCGGTCCGGCGCCGCTGTTGATGTCGCCTCCCCATCCAGCGGTCGCGGTTCTGCCCATGTGAAGTCCCAGCAGCACACATACGATCGATACGATCACCCAAACATTCGTAGAGACGCGCCGAGCAGGGTCGCCAAGGGGTGGGGATAGCCGAAAACGAGTGTTCATACGGAGTCCAACCTGTATGCCAGTGCGGCGATGCCATCGTATGATGCCCTCCACAACTTTGTAGGAGCACGCGCGTGGGTTCCCCATCAAGATCCCCTCGACGAAACAGTGGCGCCTTGGTTGCGGCCTGCGTCCTAGGTGTCATCTCTTTGACGGCCTGGTCGATTCGGGCCAATTCAAACGATCCGTACACTACGAATGTGCGCGTTGCATCTGCGGAGGACGGTGCCGCAGAGTCCTATGCCGCGTGGTCCAAGGCGCGCGGATTCGCAGGCGCCGAGTCATGCCAGCGGTGTCACCAAAAGGAGTACGATCTCTGGCTTACGTCGAGTCACTACCACACCGTGGAAGCCGCGAACGAAGACAACATGCCAGGTGCCGTTCTGGCGGAAGAGGCTGTGAGCCATGCCCCCGGCACAAGCACGTTCCGCAAGAAGGATGGCGGTTTCGTGGTGGACACCATGGGCCCCGACGGCAAAGTCCACGAGTATCCACTTACGCACGTCGTGGGCCGTATGCGCGTACGCATGTATCTAACGACTTTGCCCGATGGTCGCATGCAGGTTTTGCCGGGCATGATGGAGGCCCAGTCTGAGAAGTGGTTTGATTACACGCGATTGATCTTTGGTGCGGGCGGTACCGATTGGGACAAGACCCCCGTTGTGAAACCAGGCGACCTCTCGTTTTGGACAGGTGCTGTTCGTTCGTGGGACAATCGTTGCGTGCGTTGTCATTCGGGAGGCTACCGAGCGGAAGATCCTGCGATACCCGGCGAACGAAAGTCGCACCATAGTTTTCGCCAGATCGGAGTTGACTGCGAAATGTGCCATGGTCCGGCACAGAGCCATGTCGATTTTCAGAATCGGAAGGAAGCCGGACGTCCAATCGACGGGCCCGATCCCATCATTGCGCTTAAGAAACTCGATCCCCTGCGTGAAGTATCCGTTTGCATGCAATGCCATATGGAGGGTGATCTCGTTGACAACGCGTTCAAAGTGGGCGACGACATCTTTGAACATCTCGACCCAACGTTGTTGATCGATCCCGAGCGCCTCGACGTAACGGGGCGTCCCCTTGAGCTTGTCTACGACGGAGTACCCTTCCACACCAGCCGTTGTGTTCTGGAAGGCAACCTTACTTGTGCAACGTGCCACAACCCTCACGGAAGTTCGGCTCGCTCTCAGCTACGTGAATCGGCCACCAACGAAGCGCTGTGTGCTTCGTGTCATGAGGAGATCGCTAGCAATCTCTCGGCCCATACCCACCACCAAGTCGATAGCTCCGGCTCGCAGTGCATTTCATGCCATATGCACTTCATGAAAGTCGAGCGTGGCCACGGTGTGATTGCCGACCACTCGATCGGGATTCCTCGCCTTGAAATGGAGAGCGATCGCCTCGCGCAAGATGCGTGCACCTGGTGCCACACTCAGGGGCTTTACGCGCCTACCGACGCCCCCAAACAATCCAACATCGAGCTCAGAACGGCCTACGCCAAGTGGTGGCCTGGGGGCGGCAAGCCCAAGCCCTGGATGGAGGCCTTGTCCGAAGCGCGCATGGGGGACGACGGCGCGCATCGTTCGCTCATGGAGACGATAGACAACAAGGCCTTGCCACGGGTTGTTCGCGCATCGGCCATGGAACTCTTGGGCATGTACGCCAAGGAGGTTCCGTTGGCCATCATGAGCCGAACGAAAGATCCTGATTCGCTCGTTCGTCGGCGCGCCATCGGTGCCCTCGCCGAGTTGAAGGGCGAGTCGATTGACACGTTGCTCAAGAACGCACTTTCCGACGAGAGCGCCGCGGTGCGCATTGCAGCCGCACGCACAGCTACAAAGGGATGGTCTCGCATTCGAGCCAACAAGGAACTTCGCAATGCGGTGATTCCCGTTCTCGATCATGATGCACGCGACTTGAAGGAAGACTGGTTTCGCTGGTGGCTACTTGCAGGTGTTCAGGACCTCTCAGGCAACGCCGAGGACGCGCTGGCCGCCTATGAGCGCGTTGCGGCCCTTGATCCGTTCAACAAAGGTGTGCGAAAGCGCATTGAACAGTTGCGGGACAAGTTGCAGATCAAGTCGAAGTAGATGCCGCTACTCGGGTCTTTGATCTTCGACACTCTTCTCTTCGTACCAAACAACGGCGGTCGTGGTATCTCGCCCCGTTGACAGAGCGACGTGGTGAATCTGGATCGCATCCGCGTGCTCATTGATCCACTCCGTCGAAGCACGGGTGGCTCTTTCAACCATGGTTACGTGGCCCCGTCGAGTGACGGACAAGAGCGGGCGATACGCGTAGAAAACCTTGCTCTGCAACATATTTGTACTCCTCGTGCCTACGCATTCCTCGTCGATTGGCGTAACTCAACAGCCGCCTTTTCACCCACCGCGAACGACAGGGTCACACCGTGTCCACCAAGTGCCGCCACGTGATAGAGCCAAGGTCTTGTCTTGTCCCAACCGATGATGGGCCGACGATCCTGCGAAAACGTTCTTTGACCGACCCACGTTTGACGCACCGTCAAGTCCCCAAGTCGTGGCTGAAGCCTATCGAGTTTGGCGCGCAGTTCGTCGAGCGCTTCTTTGCGTTCTACGTAGGAACCCGCATGGGCTGGCGTTTCATCGCAGGGGCTGGTGAGCATGGTCTTGCCCTCGGGGCGTAAGTAGTACCCGTTCTCGATATCCCAAACGTAAGGGGCGTCCGCAGGCATAGCGGGAGGAAGGTCTACACGATAGACATGCCGGTTGGTGGGGGTCACATCGATCTCGCCCACGCGCCCGGCCCATGCTCCGGCGGCATTGACCACGATGTCGGTATGCCACTCGCCCCGCGTGGTTGTGACGCGTACTCCATCTTGAGATGCATGCATTTCCATCAATTCGCACCCGTACTCGACACGCTGGTCTTCCAAGTATCTCGCAAGCAAATCAGTAGGCGACACCGTCCCGTCGCGCGCGTCGAACGCGCCGAGTCCTGACAGCGTGGGCACATGATCGGCGAGGTCGTCGCCTCGCTGTTCGGCACCAATCAAGAAACCGCCGCGTGCTTGGAAAGGCACAAGATCGCCCGTCGCGAGTGCATCGGCGCCTCGACGGGTAAGTGCTTCTACGACGGGATCGCCCACGGAGCGTCGAATCATGGCGGCATTGCGTCCGCTTGAATGGGCGGCGCCGTCGGATTCGCGCTCAAGCACAGCCACCGACGACTCGCCGAGTGCACGCAAGTGATACCCCGTTGACGCACCGGCGAATCCAGCGCCCACGATGAGGACGCGCACACGTCGGTCGCTAGACGCGGATGGTTGCAGTGGCTCGATGGGGACGTTCACGAAACAACGTTCTGCGAAAGACTGACTTACTTCCCAATTAATCCCAGGACCCAACGGGTGGTATCGGATGCGGGCAATACGTCGAGGAACGCCTTGCCAATCGAAGCGCGCTGGGCCGATTCGGCACCACCGGATGCGCCGGCCATCATCATCATCATCGACGCCATCTGCGGACTGTCGGGACCGTAGTCTGCGCTCTCTTTGCGAATTTCGTTCACGCGAGCGTAGGCAGCCTTGCGCTCTACGTTCGCAGCCCTACGAAGGTCCTTGAGCTGCTTTCGAGTCTCCTTGTTGGGCACGTAGCCCGTCAATACGCGATCAAGCGCTTGGCGGCGATCGTTCACATTGACCCGCGGAGGGATCGAGCGGTAGTAGAGCCACTGATCTTCATTCAACAACTTGCGTGTCTCTTCGTATCCGAAGCGCATGATCTCGGTGAGCCTGCGGTTGGTCGCTTTCTGTTCTTTCTTGAGCGCCGAGCGATCGGCTTTGCTGAGCTTCTTGTTGCGCAGCTCCTTGCCAATCCGCTTCTGTGCGGCGCGGTCTGGGGAGGCTTCCGCTTCCATTTCGGTAAGGAGTGCCGTAAGCCTTGCGCCTTGTACGGGGCTCATGTCTGGGGTGCGGTAGAGGTGCTCTACCAACTGAGAGCGCTGTCGATACTTGGCTGGCAAACGTCCATACACCACCGAGCGTTGTTCGTCGGTCAATACATAGTCCACCAACCGCCAGAAACGCTTGTCGATCTCGTACAGCTCGCGGTCAAAGGTCTTGAGCAGGCTGTAGGTGAGCTTCTTCTCAACCTTCGACTGTTTGAGAAGCAGGCGCTGACGTTCCTTTTGCTTGTTGAGGCTCAAGATAGCCCCCTCGACTTGCGCCACCACGCGGTCCATCAACGTGCGCTGCTTGGCGCTAAGTGAGTCAACACTAAGCACCGTGCCGTGGGCGAAGCGCATGATCCTTGAAGGGCCGGTGGGCGCGTTCGCGATGAGGTCGAGGCACTTCGCGTCGAAATCGTAGGGCTTTAGAATGGCAAAGGCCTTCTGCATGACCGGCGCCGCTTCATCTCGAAGCGATTCAAGTTGCTTCTTGAGCTTCTTGGAGCCGTCGTCGTTTTTGTTGCCCCGCTTCATCAAGTTGGCGCGCACTTTGGTGGCTCGGCGATGAAGGATGGTTGCCCGGTACAGCACGTCTTCGTGATCGAGGAAGATGCGTGCCTTCTCAAGGTCATGCACCGGCAAAAGATCGAAGTTGGCCGGGTCAAGTCGCAGCTTTGCAATCTTGGCGTTGATCTTTTCTTTGGGCGCCGGAGCGGCCCTCTTTGCAACGTTGGTCTTCTTGGCAGCAGGTTGCTCTTTCGCTACATCGTCTTTCGCCATGGCGGGCGAAGCCGAGAGCACCAGGGCTGCGATCCATACGAGCGAGCGTGTATTGCGTCCAAACATTTCAGGACTCCTCATCAGTTCAGTTCGTGTCTCTGGTGCGCTAAGCAAAAAGGTCAAGTGGCTTGTAGGCCCCAAGGATCGGTTCCGGATTCATACCGAGTCCGTTCTGGAGGACCGATGCATAGATGCGGCGAAAGTCGGTGGTGTACTTCAAGTTGTCGCGATCGAGATCTTCAAGCGATGGATAGGCGCCGTGGAGACCTCGGTTCACGCCCTTGCCAAGCACAAAGACCGGACCTGCGGACCCGTGGTCGGTACCTCCCGAGAGATTCTCGGGAACCCGGCGGCCAAACTCGCTCATGACCACAGTGACAACGCGGTCGCCCAGACCCAGTTTCTCAATGTGATTCTGGAAGTTGCGAAGGTTGTTACCGACTTGCGTAAGCAGGCGCTGGTGCGAGGGCAGTTGATTGCTGTGCGTGTCG
>JAVJHY011585195.1:0-10716 GCA_035593235.1 Phascolosoma agassizii | reverse complement strand
TGTAGGTATGTGCGGCTGAAATCATTCTGTATTGCGAGGCAGCCGAGGATCATTGCATCTTCAACATTGACAACGGCAGGTTTGAGGAAGTCGCGATCGCAGTGTGCGGCGCCTGACTGCCACCGTCCTATACGAAGAACTTGTCGTCGAACGCTAGCTCTGTAATTTCGGAATTCGCATCGATCGGGAAGTGGCTCGGGATAAAGAATGATGGTTGGCACAAGATGCCCGCCGTAGTCTGAGTATTTTAACGATTTGTGACCAAAACTGTAGCAAAATTTGCGATTTTGGCATTTACAATTATTTGTAGGATTTAAGGCACAGTGATGGCTCAGCACGCCTGAGGAGCCGTCCAATGCTGGCCAGTCTGCGCAACATACCACTGACACTATTCTTCGGAATCGCCATGATAGCGATGCTGTGGTTCGGCATCGTTTTTCACATCAAGGGCGAATTCCGCTCGACCAAACAAGCCGCCTCGCAAAGCCTCAAGAACTTCGCGCGCGTTTTCGACGAGCACGTCGACCGCACCGTCCGCGAACTGGATAAGGCACTACTGATAGCTCGCAAGAAGTACCTGGAGGCTCGCCAGACAGCGGACTATGAAACGGCCATTCATGCGCCGCTACCCGATCCGCAGTTGCTTTCTGACATGAGCTTCCAGCTCGCCATGATCGATCGCAATGGCATGTTGGCCCGCACGACCATCGGCAAGAACCCAGCGAAACCCATGGATCTTTCCGACCGCGCCCATTTCAAAATTCACCAAATCGATCGTCCCGACAAGCCGTACATCTCGATACCTGTCCTTGGCCGGCGTTCGGGGCGGTGGTCCGTTCAGCTTACCCGTCGTGTCAATGGCGCTAACGGCTCATTCGATGGCGTCATCGTCGCCTCGATGAACCCGCAGCATTTCGCAAAGTTCTACGGTTCTATTGACCTTGGCGCAGATAGCGTGGTCCTGCTCGCCGGTCTTGATGGCATTGTGCGGGCGACCGCGGGTAGCAAGAGCTTGAAGCTTGGCTCCGATATTAGATGGACTGATCTGCTCGCCGGCGATGGCATTGCCAACGGCGTCTCCATCGGCGACGTCGACGGCACCAACTTGTCCCGAATGTACGTTAGCCGGAAGCTTACCAATCATCCCCTTTTCGTTACTGTCGCCGTGCCCGAAGCCAGTGTGTTTGCAGAGCAATATCGCAACCTGCAGCGGTTTGTAGCCATGGGCATAATCGTGAGTCTATTAATTCTAACGGCCATTTATTTAAGTTTGCTCCACCATCGCCGGCTTGATCGGGCACGACAAGCGCTCGCAGATAGCGAAGCTCATGCGCTTCGAAAGTCACGTGAATTGGAACTCACGTTGGAACACATGGGACAAGGCATCATCATGGTTGATGGTGAGGGTGAGGTCGTCGTCTCGAACGACAAGGCAGCCGCGATATTAGAGATACCAGAACAAGTCGAAGGACAACGCGTTCAGTTCGAAGATGTCGTTGCTCTCTTGCTTGCGCGCGGTGAGTTCGGCGCCATGAATAGGTCTGACGATCACGCAACAATGCGTCAGGTCCGCTCACTGCGCCCTGGTCTCGAACGCGATTATTACGAGCGTAAAAGACCGGACGGGACCGTACTTGCAGTACACAGCCAGCGCATACCCGACGGTGGATTTGTGCGCACGATCACCGACATTACGGAGCGCCATCGCTCTGCTGAAAAGATCGCCCATGTCGCACATCACGATACACTGACGAACCTTGCCAATCGGTCACTGTTCCGCGAGAAACTGGAAGGTGCACTTGCCCATATAAATGACGGCGAGGGTTTCAGTGTGATGTTCCTGGACCTCGATGATTTCAAGGCAATCAATGATACATACGGCCATCCGATCGGCGATAGCTTGTTGCGTCTTGTCGCGCTCCGGTTGCGTGCAGCTATTCGCGCCGAGGACATCGTGGCGCGATTTGGAGGTGACGAATTTGCGATTATTTTCGGCGGCTTGTGCGATCCGAAGCTGATCAAGGCTCGTGGTCAGCATCTTGTTGAACTGTTGCGCGAGCCTTACGTGGTCGACGATCTACTGCTCACGGCAACAGTCAGTATCGGTTGTGCACTGGCGCCTGAAAACGGTACCACTGCAAAGGATTTGCTGCGCAATGCCGGTCTCGCGCTCCATAGTGCAAAGGCAGATGGGCGCGATACCTGCCGGCTGTTTGCACCGGAAATGTCGGCGCAACTGATCGAGCAGCGTCGGATCGAAGAGGAGCTTTCAAACGCCATTACGGATGGTGAATTGGAGCTGAATTACCAACCGTTGGTTTCTCTCAAGACAGGTCGGTTCTGCGGTTTTGAAGCGCTCTTGCGCTGGAACCATCCAGACCGTGGCCGCATTCCACCGCTGGAGTTCATCCCGATCGCAGAGGCAACTGGATTGATCGTGCCGATCGGGCGATGGGTTCTCAACGAGGCGTGCCGCGAGGCCGCAAGTTGGGGCTCTGAACTTCGCATCGCTGTCAACTTGTCACCAATCCAATTCGGGGAGGCATCATTGGTTGACGACATCAAGTCGGCATTAAAAAACTCAGGTCTCGACCCGACACGCTTGGAACTTGAGATTACGGAGACAGTGATGATGCAAAACGGTGTGCAGACCATCGCTAAATTGAAGGAAATCAGCGCGCTCGGCGTCACAATCTCGATGGACGATTTTGGAACCGGTTATTCGTCGCTCAACTACCTGCGGAACTTCGCGTTTGACAAGATCAAGATTGATCGCAGCTTCATCAACGAACTTGGCAAAAACAACGAGTCCGAATCTATTGTGCGAGCGATCATATCGCTTGCCGATGGCCTGAGTGTGTCAACGACTGCAGAGGGCGTTGAAACCTCAGAACAACTTGATGTGTTGCGCGCGATGGGTTGTCACGAGGCCCAGGGTTACCTGTTCAGTCCACCAAGACCGGCATGCGAGCTCCAGCAATTCCTCGATAAGGTGCGTGGTCCGCAGCCCGTACCTGCTGCTTGATCGCGCGCACCAGGAAGCACAGTCTTGCCGCATCAGGGGTGGCTTACACGGTTGTCGGCGCGATCAAAACGGTCTGGGAAAAGTGCTTTGAACCAGCTTGCGCGATATGCCTTTTGAGGCCGATCACAAAATCCCGCAGATCGTTTTCAACGATGCTGATCCGCTCGACTTTCCCGCGACAGAGTTCGAACATGTGGTGCATGGCATCTTCACTTGAAAAACCCCAGAGGGTCCGGCATCTAACCGGCCCGAGAATTGAGTCGTCGCTTTTGGTATCTTCCGACCGTTCAATGTATGTGCCGAAGTAGTGCACGCCTGAGGTATCCTTGTTGATGCCAAGCCGCGCGTCGGAAAGAACGATGTCTTTCGTCCTTAGCCACTTCGCGAACGGCTTTGCACCAGAGACATCGTATTGCCATTGCACAATTAACGGTGCCAACAGAACTCCTCGCTCGATAAGGCAATCGGTATGGACGTCGGATCGGAACGGGTTGCCCGGCAGATCGATCGCGCCGGCTGTTGGCTCACTACTCAGTGGCTGCGAACGGGGCATGCGCCGCGCTTGCTGCTTCAGAATTTGCCCCGGAGACGGCGTCGAGAATGAACGGCCGCCTTGATCATGACTGGGCATGTCGGCACTCCACGTTTTCGTTGTGTACGGAACTGTATTGAGAGTGTTGGGCTGAACCGACCTGGGACCCCCCTCAGTCGGCTCAGCCATGGCAAACTATTTAGTCATCGTTTGCCATAAAATCCGCGGCGGGGACGCGGACTTTCTCTAATGATTGAGCTTCTTTGCTGTCATCACCTGTCATATGTGGTTCGAACGGCGCGCTGATGCCGGTGCGCACTTGAAAATTAACCGAGCCAACCATTGGCGGCTCAACCACGTGCGACCGTTCAATCCAAGATTTACTGAACATAGATTTACTCCTGTTGTGTTGCCGATTGCCACGCCAGCTTCAGCGCATCGGCGAACGATCCCAAGTCAGTCACTGGCGGAGATTATGTTGCGCTCCAGTAGTTGCGAGAATCCGTCGTGGAATTGGCTGCGCGCCGTCTCCATTCCGATCCGCTCACCGACCGTTGCGACAAATTCATTTTCGATTTGTGTGTATGGCCGACCGTCGCAAAGTTCGACGATGAAGTAAGCTGTTGAATTGAGGTCGATGATGTCCGGTTCTGACGGTGTAAATGCATATGCATGCCCCCACTCTTCGAACGGACGCAGCACGACATCAGGTGTCTTCGCGTAGCAGCCATTCCGGGAGGTCATTGAGGTCAACTCCTTGGTTGTTATGAATGCAGTAGGGGTCAGACGCCGTGAACCGCCCATGGAACGCGTAGGCCGTCGAACGGCAGCCGCCGAGTGTGCCCTGGGTCGACGAGCATTCGGTGCATGTCTCCTCGACATCGCTTTCGCGCAGCTGCTTGTAGAGAGGGTGTGCCCAGGTATCGAGGAACGGCGTTTCAGTGATATTGCCGAAGTCGACGTATTCGCGCAGATAGGGGCAGCCGATCGATTGGCCGGTCGGGCTGACGGATGCGTTTTGCCAGCAGCAGTTGCCATCCTTTGGGTGCCACGACTGCATCAGTTGCACCGTTTCCGGCACCCGCACTTTGTTGAGCGCAGCCATCATCTGTGCGGCGGATATCGATAGCTCCGACCAGTTCTTCTTGGCTCTGCCAAGTGGGTAGAGCCGCAGCACGCCGACCTGGTCAGCTCCGATCTCTTCAGCCAGATCCACATACGCCTGCAGGTTTTCGTGGTTGCGGCGAGACAGAATACCAAGAATGGTGACCTTAATGCCGGCAGCCAGCGCATGCTTCATGCCGGCAACCGCGCGATCGTAACTGCCCGGCGTGCACGTCAATTCATCCTGCACGTCCGGCTCGGCTGCAAAGAGATCGACGTAGAGCCGGCCAACACCCATTTCCCTCAGTCGTTTCGCGCGCTCTTTGTCGATGCCGATAGCGTGTGTTCGAATGGCGACGTAGAGGCGCCTGTTGACGTACGCGAGCAGTTCTTCAAAGTCCGGGCGGTCGAACGGTTCACCGCCTTCGAAGAAAATGTGCAGGAAGTTTTCAGCGACGAGTTCATCGATGAACCGCTTCCATTGCGCGGTCGAGAGTTCTTGCTCAGGATCGTTCTTGCAGTCGGCGTAACACAATTTGCACTCCATGCTGCAAGTCTGCGTCACGCAGATGGTGAGCTTGAACGGTTTGTCTAATTTCGGTCGAGGCCATGCGCTGAGGCCTTCAGTTTGGGGGCGAAATAGTTCGTTCATCACTCTCAACCTCCGTACGCAATATGGTTTGTTCCTGCCGATCGGATCTCGACCCAAGAATGCCTGACACATCAAACCGCAGCGCGCCGTAGCCGAGGTCGGGTCGCCAATCATTTTTCGAGTTGTGGTCAATGGTCCGGCCGAGTAGGGCGTCGACCAGACCGCTGTTATCAAGCCGAACACCGACGATATCGGCCGCCTGCATGGCAAGTGCACATGCGCCGGAGACGACGGCACTCGCGCCACTTGTGCCGTTGCCACGTAAGTAGCCCGCACTCTTGGAGTGGGCACCAAATAGTCCGTTTGCAGGGGCCGCCAGAGTTGGTGCCGAGAGGCTGCTGGGGCTTTCCCAGGGGCGTGGGCCGCGGCCCGACATCGGGATTACAGCATCATCTGCGGCAGCGTTGTCGAGACCCGCGACACAGATTACCGAGGGTGCGCAAGCGATCGACGTAAGTGTCGTATCGGGCAAATCCGGTGTACTATTTGGCGCTGTTCCATGTGTCCCATGCGCGTGTGAATGCTGCGTCTTGAAAAGCGTCGCGGTCGGGCCGGAAGTGCAGTCACGCTCGATCCAGGCATGCGCAACACCACCATGATGTTCATGTTTTGGGTAAACCGTGACGCCGAATGTGCAGTCGTGGCATTCGAGCAATGATGGCGTTGGCAGGGATGGCTGTAGCAAGATCCGCACGGCCCGTAGACCGCCACGAACACGCCTGCGGTTTTCGCCAATACCAACGAGTTGGCCGTCATCTAATGTGATTGCAGTTGTTCCTGATTTCGATCCATCGAACGAACAGATCGCATGCCCGTCGCCGAACGTTGGCGTGATCTCAACGCAGATATCGCCGGGGCAATCCGTCCAGATTTCGAGCTTGCTCTGCTTCTGGCATTCCCGCGCGAACGACCATGCAAATTGAAGCGGGTGTGCAGCCGACATGTGGCCCGTAACGTGACCTTGATCCGCTCCGGCGTTGCCGGTGCCAGTGACGACGGCGATCATCGGTTCGCAGCGTTGATCACCGGTTGCCACGATTGTCTCTATGGTGCGATTAACGTTGGACCGGTGATCGTGGCCACCGGCCCATGCGCCAATACTGAGATTAAAGACAATGCCTTGCGGCCTGAGTGAGCGTGCGAACTCAAAACTCTCTTCAAGAGCTGAGACAATGGCACAATTATCTTCGTAACTGCGCCAACCATTCCAATTGCCAAGCGCAGCGCCGCCTTCTGCGGCAGCCTCTATCCACGTCGGTCGGCCGCTCGCATCTTCTTCGCGCCACGAGCTGTCAGGCAGGTTGAGCTGAACACCAACGAGCGTGGCCTTTGGTGCAACACCGCAGAATTCGGCGGTGCGTGAGCCGGCAGCGATCGCCGCGACCCAACTGCCGTGCGCACCAAGCTGCACACCATCACGGCCAAAGTAGTTGGCGTGAGGGTCATAGACATTGTCGATTGTCGAGCGATCACCGGTTCGGCCAACATCACGTAGCAACTTATTGATTTCGGCCCGTTCAATCCGGCTGCCGTTCTGGTCAATCAATGCGGCGAAACGGGTTTCACCAGTCGCCGTACGAAACGCCCGGTGCACCAGATCAAAACCGTAGTCGATGAAGCAGATGACGATGCCCGTGCCATCAAGATCGGTGAGCGCGGGGTGAACGCGGGAGCGCAGCAATGCCGCGCTGTTCAAATCTTTTGGCCTCACGATACCGGTCATACGCAATCCAACATTCGCGAGACCGGAGAACAAGTGCGTTGCGACGGCTTGGCCTCACTTTTAACCGTTAACAAAAGTTAATGGGCTTGGAGGCAGGCGCGCCAAGGTAGCTACCTAGTTGCGAGACAGGCTGCTCAAAACTAAGGAGCGGTTGGGTCTGGCAGACAGATTATCGATAGTCGCCCCGATGTGGAAAAATCGGGACCAGCGCACGAAGCCAACAATCGGACAATGCCCAGCTACTCAACAAACGTTGTGAATTCTTCCGGATCGAGACGTGATGTCCGGAACGTATTGGCTTTGGCTTGTCTGTCGGGGAAACCGAGGGCCATCCCACAGACCAGCTGCTGGTCATCCGGAATACCGATGTGTTCGGTTACAGTATCGAAATAGCTGCAGAAAGCGGCTTGCGGGCAGGTTTCAAGGCCAAGGCCGCGCGCTGCCAACATAACCGACTGAATGAACATGCCGGTGTCGAGCCAGCTGCCAAGCTCCATGTCGCGATCGAGCGTGAAGAACAATCCGACAGGTGCGCCGAAAAACTCATAATTGCGAGCGTGTTGGTGCAGCATCTTTTCCTTGTCACCTTTTTCGATGCCAAGCGTGCTGTAGAGCCCCCAGCCGCACGCACGTCGCCGACCGATGTAGGGTTCGCGCCAACTAACCGGATAGTAATTGTATTCGCGACGGCCCGTGTCACCGGAGAGATGACGATCGAGCAACTCTTTTGAGAGAGCGTCTTTCTTTGCACCGGTGACGACCCACACCTTCCAGGGCTGGATATTGGAACCGGATGGTGCGCGGCCGGCAATTGTCAGCATCTTGATGATGAGTTCACGCGGCACCGGCTTGTCCTCGACAAAGCCTCGCGTACTTTGCCGGCCAACGATGGCCTCTTCGACCGAAATCATGTTCTCGCCTTCGTCTGGAGCGCGCACCTGGTAGGTGCTGAAAGTTGTTTTTCCGCTGCTGTGTGGACTATCGGTGTTATACGGCAATCAGGATGCCGGGGCTGACCTACATCATCATCAATCAGATTGTCGATTCCGGGCAGACAAACGGTCCCACCGGCCGGCGCCAATACTGCAGATCCGGGTCGTGCATGGAGCCATTTCGGCTCTGACCGGGCACATTTTGAAATCAGAGCCAAAGCTCGAAATCGTGATGCATACTGGCAAGAGACGTTGGTCGTCTCCATATTTAGGCTACGTAAAGCCGACATGCTTACTTTGTGCTTGGTTCAAGCCGGCAACGGAAGGTCGCAATGGCAATTGTCATTATCGTTGTTGCCCTCATCGTCCTGGTCGCGGTTCTACCGCAATTCTGGGTGAAGCGGATCATTGCGCGTCATTCCGATAATCGCGCAGATTTTCCAGGCACCGGTGCTGAGTTCGCGCGTCATATCCTCAACGAATTGGGCTTGCGCGAAGTCGGTGTTCAGGAGACGGATCTCGGCGATCATTATGATCCAGAGGACAAGATCGTGCGCTTGTCGCCGTCACACTACCGTGGCAAGAGCTTATCGGCGGTCGTCATTGCGGCGCATGAGGTCGGCCACGCCATACAGGACGCGAGCGGCTACAGGCCACTGAAAGCACGCACTCAGATTGCTAAAAATGCAGGTTGGTTGCAAACCGCCGCGACAGTCATTTTGTTGGCCGCACCATTACTTGTGATCATCGCGAAATCACCGGCAATTCTTCTCGTGCAATTTGCCGCCATTGCTCTGATCGCATTGCTTACGGTGTTGATGCATGCGGTGACTTTGCCGGTTGAATTCGACGCGAGTTTCAAGCGCGCCTTGCCGATACTGGCAGCCGGCCGATATATTTCGGACGCTGATATGCCAGCGGCACGCTCCATTTTGCGGGCAGCAGCCCTGACCTATGTTGCCGCGGCTGCCATGAGCGTGATCAATGTATTTCGTTGGCTACGATTTTTGAGGATCTAACAGCGCATGTTGGTGCCGCGGTTCTTCTATCCCGACACGCCTGATCTACCACTGCCGGAAAAGCATCGCTTTCCGATCAGCAAATACAGGCTGCTGCGCGAAAACGTATTTGCAGAGCGTTTGCTAGGTGGTGCTGATCTAACGCCGTCACCTTTGGCATCGATCGAACAGCTGCTGCGTGCCCACTCCGCTGAATACGTAAACAACGTGCTGAACGGGACACTTTCGGTTGCTGAACAACGTCGTATCGGCCTGCCATGGAGCACGACGCTGGCGCAGCGTTCTCGGGCGACGGTCGGTGGCTCGCTGGCTGCGGCGCGTGAAGCCATTGTACATGGTGTTTCTGGTCAGCTGGCCGGTGGCACGCATCATGCCCATCGCGAATTTGGTTCCGGATATTGCACGTTCAACGATCTGGCAGTTGCGTCGCTGACGTTGATCGATGAGGGCGCGGTGCAGCGCGTCGCCATCCTTGATCTCGATGTCCACCAGGGCGATGGCAACGCAACCATTCTGGGCGATGAGCCCGACGTGTTCGTTGCCAGCCTCCACGGCGAGAAAAACTTCCCCTTCGTAAAAGCGGTCTCCGAGCTTGACGTTGAGTTGCCCGACGGCACCGAGGACCATGCCTATCTGGCAGCCGTCGAACAAGTCTTCGAGGCAGTCGCGGCGTTTCGCCCGGATGTATTGTTGTACCTGGCCGGCGCTGATCCGCTCGATTTAGACAGCCTTGGCCGCTTGTCGGTTAGCGACAAAGGGTTGCGGCAGCGCGATGAGATTGTATTTGGCCGGTGCCGGGCGCTGGGCCTGCCGGTCGCAGTCGTCGCTGGTGGTGGTTATGCCAAGCCCTATCCGGGATTTGCCGCGCCGCCGATTGAGGACTATCTTGCGGCTATCGTTAAGGCTGCGAAGTTCTCGCTGGCAGACAATGGTGAACTTATGGCGGAGCCGGGCCGAGCGTTGGCCGCTCCCGGGCTTTCTGCGGTCGTCGAAGTCCTGCTTAGAAAAGGCGACAAGCTCTACGTCAATGACGGATTGTATGGCGTCTTCTGGGAACTACGTTACGACGCACACGACCGCTACCCGGCCCGCGCCTTCCGTAACGCGAAACCGTTCAGCGGTGAAACGCAGGCTTTCGAACTGCTTGGCCCAACCTGTGATTCCGACGACAAGATGCGCGGGCTGGTCGAACTGCCGGCTGACATTGACGTTGGCGACTACATCGAGTTCGGTGACATCGGGGCGTACAGCCTGAGCGGTCGCTCCGACTTCAACGGCTTCTTTAGCAACATCGTTGTGAACATCGATTCCGATGAATCGCTTCCACCAGGTTAACGGGCGAGAACGTGCTGCAAGACATCATTGGAGATTATCAAACGTTCTTTTCGCTGCTGCACAAGCGATTGACCGATCTAAGAATTGACATCACTGGATATGAGCTAAGTCACCTCGCGTACAGCCAGGAAGAGTACCTGCAGACAAGAGACCGAATAGAGCAACATTGCACGTCCAATATTGAGAACGTGTGGAATGGACGCCCAATGTCAATCATGCAGCTCAAAGAGCCATTGGCGTTAAGTCCTGAATTCGAAGTACGTGTAGTTGAGCTAATCCCCCCGGTACATCGGAGTGTCTACAAAATGGGAATGAAACACATTGGTGTGGTCATTGGAGAGTCAGTTGACGAGTTCTCTCTTAAGCACCGTTCCGCGCTGACCGGTCAGCAGTT
>JAVJHY011585084.1:0-10716 GCA_035593235.1 Phascolosoma agassizii | reverse complement strand
TTGATAACCAATTAATAACATAAAACAGAAAATTTTTTTAAACAGTGCGACAAAAGTGTAATTTTAAAGGTACACCCTAAGTTATTAACTGTGCTCTTGATAATTACGAAGAAACGGCATTATCAAGAAAACTGATTATAAATATTCCCAATGGATATTACTACACAATATTAAAAAATTACCTCAAAAAGGTTCCCTTTTTACCAAAGTGAGTTAGACAGTATTGTTAACCCTGTTTTATTGTTCTAATTGCCTCAGGGCTTCTTTTCCCACCCTATTTTTAACTCTGTCATTTTTATTAAAGCAGTATGGCAAACCAAAAACATGTTAAAATTCTTAAAAGTGGGGCTGAGAAGTGGAATAAGTGGAGGGAAAAGAATCCAGAGATAACGCCCAATCTCAGGGAAGCCAATCTCAGCGGAGCCGATCTCATCGGAGCCAATCTCATCGGAGCCAATCTCATCGGAGCCAATCTCATGGAAACCTATCTCAGCAAAGCCGATCTCACGAATGCTATCTTTGCCTTAACGGTTATAGCTTCTTGCAATTTGAGTAATATCAAGGGACTTGATACGATTAGGCACGACTCTAGCTCAAGGAGTTGATACAATCTCTATGTCCAAAGGAAAACTCTCTCAGAAGTTCCTTCGAGGTTGTGGGTTAAGCGATGTCGATATCGAATGGGCTAAATTGCACATACCCCATCTTACACATGAGGAAATTACAGATATAACATACAAAATTGACGCGCTGCGAACCGAGAAACCCATACAGTTTTATGCCTGTTTTATCAGTTATAGCGCACAAAACCTAGACTTCGCCAAGAAACTTCACGACGATCTTCAGGATGAAGGTGTACGATGCTGGTTTGCTCCCGAGGATATCAAAGGCGGCAAGAAAATTAGAACTCAGCTTGACGAAGCCATTCGCATCTACGACAAGCTGATACTGATTCTCTCAAGAGATAGCATGAACAGCAAATGGGTTGCTCATGAGATCAAACAAGCCCGAAAACAGGAAGCCGATAAGGGCATTCAAATGTTGTTTCCCATTAGTCTCGTTGATTTTAATGACATTGAGAAGTGGGAGCTATTTGACGACGATGATGTTTCAAACCTCGCTGCGGAGGTTCGATCCTACTTCATTCCAGATTTCAGCAAGTATCAAGAAGCTTTCAATCGGTTGTTAAAGGATCTGAGGGCAGAAAGAAAAATATGTTCTGATGGTCAATAAATATCTCATTTATGGAGGAAACTAATGTTAACTTTTGCCGAAAAGTTAATATTAGGAACACCACGCTAACCTATTATCTGATAATGATTTGCGGGTATTTCCACTAAACACTGGATTTTTGCAATGTTAAGTTTTATGGGTATAGCTATAAAACTTAATATTTATGTCCGAGGTCTACTCATGAATAATCCAAACCGTCCTACCTCTCCACTTTTCCTTAATGAACAGAATTTGTATATTTCTGCTTATTGTGTTTTGCGGATGTACGCCAACAGCTCAGGAACAACCTAATCCTGTTGGTACATACATTTTTGATAGGGAGCAAACCGAAAGAGCGATTGGGAAGGAGATACAAAGCAATTTTAATATTCAGCTTAGTATTTATGAGGGTGGTCGTTATGAGCTATGGCTATATCGAGGTTCAAAATTGGACCACTATGTCAGCGGTGGCTGGGAGAAATTAGGCGACCGTCTAATCTTTGCTGATAAGGAGACGATAAATCATCTTCCTGTCCATTTTGACGAAAATACACTTACCGTTGGCATGGGAGAAATGAATTTGATTATGAAGAAGGCGGACAAGTCTGCCCTACCCTAATGGCAATGTTTTTATTTTCCTTTTAGTGCATGATAACATCCTTTATCCCCCCGCTCCCTTTCCGATTGATGGGGCGGTCACACCCTAGCAAATTTTTTCCTAAAATGTCCCTTTCGTGAAATAATTTGGGGTTTTGTGTGAAACGCCTTCAAAAGTATCAGTAGGCAGGAATCCAAAATGCTAACTTTTATACAAAAGTTAGCATTTGCTTGAAGGCATCGAAACGAAAGGTTGGGTTGTGAAACAGAATTGCAAATAGTGTTTCAAAACCCTGTTTTGCTATTGATGGTACTGATCAGATTGTTGAAAAAGAATTCCAAAATGTTTTAGGGCGGCATACATGAGAAAATAAAATGAAATCATGATACAACATGATAAAAACAGGCTGAGAAAGAAATTAAGATTCCATTTCAATAGAACAGGCAAAATAATAAATAACGAAAGAGATGGAAGAACCATCCAAAAAGTGCTTATGGAAAGTATTGAAACCGGTTCTATTTTTTGGGTATCTACATAAAGCCATATCATGGCAAGAATTGATATCACTGGCAGCGAGGCAATGACGCCTCCAACCATCGGATTCTTTTTTGAAACTTCAGAAATAATAACCACAATAATTGAGGTTATAATGACTTTTGTTACGGTGTAGAGCATCAATGAATTTCCTCGCCGCCTTCTCCTTCTATAAATTAAATAAGGATAATTCTAATTGAGCTTCCAAAAGCTGACGAAGAGCGTTCGCATATTCGATTCGAAGAGCAGTTATGTTTTTCCTGAGCGGAAGGGCTTCTATTAAGCTAATATCTCCCAAGCGGTATCGTTCCTCCGCAGTTTCAAGAATATCGCGAGCCTTTGGAATGATTTTGTCGTACAACTGGTTCGCTTGAGACAGGGATATTTTTAGCGTCGTGTAATCAAGCCGTGCTTTAGCCTCTAATTTTCTCCTATTTGATCGCGCACTAGCTTGAGTTACTGTTAATTTGGAAGTCGCTTCTTGAATATTTCCCGAGTTATTATCAAACAAGGGTAAGGGAAAGCTAACACCAACGTCAACAGCATCATCATTTTCTTCCTCAATTCTTCTATACCCAACGCCGATCGTCATATCTGGAATTCGTTGAGCTTTTTGTAATGCGACCATTCTTTCCGCGATTACAACCTGGAGATGAGATACTTTTTGATAGGGAGTTTCGGGAATCTTTTTGAGTGTATCGGCTAGTTGAGGTAGTCGAATTTTTTGGTGCGTAAAATTCCCGCTCACCGAATTAATCATAATTTCTGGATTACCCATAGCCAGAGAAAGAGTGCTTATGGCTTGTTCTCTATTGGCTTTGGCAAATTCCAGTTCTGCCTCGGTACGTTGGTACTCCATTTCGGCTTGAGATACGTCTACAGCTACTATGTCACCTGCCTCTGCTCTATTACGGGAAACCTCAACTCCGTTATTTGCCGTTTTGAGTGCTTCAAGCTGAATATCAACAATCGTATCCCAGTACAAAACCTCGAAAAAGGCTTGCTTAATCTCCTTGTGAAGTTCGATTTTCCGAATCAATAATTCTTGTTCCAATTTGCTATGGTTAAGAACTTCGATTTCATATGCGAGTGAACGGCGTTTGCCTAGCGGCACTTGTTGATCGATACCAATTATATACTCGGCGTCACTGAGCGCTTGACCCGATAACGGTGCGGATTCAATATGTCCATTTATTTCGGGATTTGGCCAGAGACGCGCCTGTTGAATCCGACCTTTGGCCGCTTCGACCTCTGCCATCGCTGCAACAAGTTCATGATGGTTCTGAACATACTGCGATGCGTCTTCCAATGTTAATCCGTCAATGACTTTACCGATGTTTATTATTTCATTCTCGGTTTTATCTTCCTCAACTGGTGGATAGTCGTATGTACTCAGGAGTTGATTCTGAGCGGTAGGCTGTGTTTGCCTCCCGACAGGGCCGATACAGCCGGTCATTAACAGGATAAATATGCTGAATAGTTGATAGATAATTTTCACTTCTCAGCCCCCTTTACTGCTGATAACACCGGTTGTCCAAAACGTAGATATAATGCAGGAACAATGATCATATTCAGAAACATCGAGGTTAAGAGACCGTAGAGGATCACGATCGCCATAGGTGTTTGAATTTCATTCCCGGGCTTTTCCCCACCAAGCGCAAGAGGGATTAAGGCAAGACCTGACGCCAGTGCCGTCATTAGGATCGGTACCAAACGTTCCATCGAGCCGCGAAATACAGCTTCACGCAAATTATTTACCCCTTCTTTCTCCTGAAGATTTCGAATGTGTGAAATCAGCATAATACCGTTACGGGTGGCAATACCAAACACCGTAATAAAACCAACCATCGAAGCCACTGAAAGGACACCACCGGAGATGTAAACCCCAAAAACTCCGCCGATTAAGGATAGCGGTAGATTAATCATGACAAAGGCGGCATCACGGAGCGATCCAAATGCCAAATGAAGGAGAAAACCAATGCCCGCAATCACGGCAATTCCGAGAATGGTTAACAGTTTTCCGGCGGCTTCAGCACTTTCAAACTGCCCCCCATAGACGACAGAATATCCAGACTCCTTACTAATGATTGGCTCTACCAATGTTCTTATGTCTTGGACGACAGAGGCAACGTCACGCTCGGCGACATTACACATGACCACAATTTTACGTTGGACCTGTTCTCTACTGATCGTATTTGGACCGGTAGAGCGAACGATTTTAGCAACGGATTTTAATGGTATTTGAGCGCCACTTTCTGTTTGAATCATAAGATTTCCCATCGTGTCAGGAGAAAAATCTTCATGCTTATCTGAGATACGGACAACCAAATCGAAAGCATTACGGCCTTCTAAAATTTTGGAAACCTCTACCCCCTGCAAACTCGCTTCGAGAATATGAGAAAGTCGCTCTATTGAGAGGCCATAACGGGCCATATCCTTTCGATTAAACTTTACCAAGATGATGGGGATATCCGTTTGCTGCTCGACTGATAAATCGACAATACCTGGAACCTCTGACATTGCTACTCGAGCCTGTTCTGCAAGCTCCCGGAGTTTATAAAGATTTTCTCCAAAAATTTTGACCGCAATATTGGCTCGCGTGCCGGATAACATATGGTCAATTCGATGAGAGATAGGCTGTCCGATGGTTATGTTTGCGCCTGCAATGATAGAGAGGTCATCGCGAAGCGCGGCTAGAATTTCCCCCTTAGTCCGATCCTTCATCGACAATGAAACATCGATCTCGGCAGCTTCAACACCTTGTGCGTGTTCGTCAAGTTCTGCCCGTCCAGTTCTTCTGGCAACCGACATGACCTCAGGATGTTTCATGATTGTTTGCTCAACCAAACGACCAAGAGCATTAGATTCTGCAAGGGACGTTCCGGGCAAGGTGACGACGCTTATGGTTAATGCTCCCTCATTAAACTCAGGGAGAAATGAACGCCCTAGAAATGTGGCAGCATAGATGGAAATCAGGAAAACAATCACCGTAGGAATGGTTACCAACCACGGATGATTAAGTACGGGATTGAGAATCTTTCCGTATTTCGCTTTGAGAATACGAGAAAATCGCGGTTCATGGCCTTCGAGAACCGTTTTACTCTTCGGTATGAGTATATAACAAAGCACTGGTGTGACGGTTACAGCTACGACTAGAGAAGCAAATAACGATACGACGTAGGCAGTGCTAAGCGGGAACAACAACCTTCCTTCGACACCGGAGAGGAAAAATATCGGGAGAAAAACAAGCGCGATAATAAACGTAGCAAAAACGATCGATTTTCGAATATCAACACTGGCGTCATAGACTACCGATAACGCCAGTCGTCGTTTATTGTCGGGGAGAAGCGAATTCTCGCGCAGTCGCCGCACGACATTTTCAACGTCAATAACCGCGTCATCTACCAACGCCCCTATGGCAATTGCCATTCCGCCAAGAGTCATGGTATTGATCGTTCCTCCGAGCCATTTGAATGTAAAGACAGCGGAGAGTAAAGAAAGCGGGATGGCTGTCAACGTTATAAATGTTGCTCGGAGATTTGCTAAAAAGAGTAGCATTATAATAATTACGAGAATGGCACCGTCTCGAAGAGCATGACTAACATTCTCTACAGCAACTTCGATGAAATCGGCTTGACGGAAAAGATTTCGCTTGATATGTACACCATCGGGTAGTTGTCGTTGGATTTCATCAAGAACGGTGTCAAGTTCTTCGGTTAATGTAAGGGTATTTGCTTTGGGTTGCTTTTGTATCCCTAGTAGAACAGCTAATGTTGCATCGGTTGAACCTTCACCACGTTTCGGAGCGCTTCCAATTTGAACGTCACCAAGGTCGATCACACGAATCGGAACTCCATTTTTGACCGCTATAACGGATTCTCGAATATCTTCTAGATTATTAATCCTTCCGATTCCTGTCACTAGGAACTCTTGACCACGAGCAGCGATGAAACCAGCGGACGCATTTTCATTGGACTCTTTCAAGGTATCAAGAACTTGATCAAAGGTAATTTCGTAATTTGTTAATTTCGATGGGTCAAGGACCACCTGATATTGCTTTACGTTTCCACCGATAGGTGTAACTTGAGAAATTCCAGGAACACCAAGGAGACGTCTACGAACCAGGGTATCTGAGAAGGTCCTCAATTCGGCCGGGCTATGATTCTCCGAAGTCAATGCGATAAATAGAATCTCGCCCATAATCGACGAAATGGGGGCAAGGACAGGCCGTTCTACTTCTGGAGGAAGTTCATTGGATACTAATGAGACTTTTTCGCTGACAATCTGGCGTGCCAAATAAATATCTCTTCCCCATTCAAATTCTATCCACACGATGGATATCCCCACAGCACTAGCAGATCGAACACGGCGAACACCGGAGGCACCATTCAGTGCTGCTTCTAGCGGAAAGGTGACCAGGCTTTCTACTTCGGCTGGAGCCATCCCATGAGCTTCGGTAATGACAGTAACCGTAGGTGCAGTAAGATCGGGAAACACATCTACAGGCATTTTTGTGGTCGTATATGTCCCCACAATAGAAAAAACCACAGCAAAGACTATAATGGCCGTGCGGTTACGAAGTGACCAGTTTATTAATTGATCAATCATTATGTTTCCCTTTAATGCGCGTGTCCGTGAGCCGGAATAGATGTCGAAACAGAGGCCAATCGCAAAGGATATGCTCCGGCGGTGACAACGCGTTCCCCAGCGCTTACTCCTGAAAGGATTTGAATGAATTCGCCATCCTGTATGCCAAGTTGGACATCGCGTTTTTGGAATGCTTCTCCAGAAATCTGAACGAAAGCAATCGCCCGCCCATCTTCTTCCACAATGGCGGATTCAGGAATTGCTATAGTTTGCTCGAAATGAGATGTTTCTATAAGAACATTCAAAGACATTCCAGGTAATAACGTTTTTCCCTGATTTTCCACTTTGTAAACGATTGGGATCGTCCGACTTTTTGCGTCTACATCCGGTCCAATAGTAACAAGAATGCCATTATTATCTTTTATAGAGCGGTATTCTCCAGGAGAATAGGGCAATTCGTAAAGCGCATCTTTAGAGGAATGAAGCCTTCCAAAGTCTGATTCAGGGACTCTTGCTTCTATAAACACGTGTCGGGTATCCATGATGGTAAATACCAAGTCACCTGATTGAACGTTTCCCCCGATAATGCCTTTCACATCCGAAAGATATCCTGAAATTGGAGATTGAAGCTCAAAAGCGGGGAGGGAATTCGATAATGCAGGAAGTGAAGCCAACGTATTCTTGGCGTCTTGGTAACTTTTGAGTAACGTTGTTGCGACTTCTAAATTAGCTTTCGCTTTTTGAAAGCTAAATTCAACTTCCTCCAACTGCTTTTTGGACTTGGCGTTTTTATCATAGAGTTCCTGGGTGCGTTTAAGCTTTTTACTGGCTAGTTCAATCTCAACTTCAGACTGTGCCTTACGTGCCTCGAGTTCAGAAATTTTTGTAGAAATTTCGACTTCAGATTGCTTAAGTTGCGTTCGCGTGCTGGTAAAGCTTAGAAAATCCGCACCTCCTAGATATGGCTGAATCCGAGCCAATACTTGCTCCAATTCAACCCTTTCACCAATAATCGGAAGTTTCCCTTTTTCTGTTGCTAGCAACCTTCCAGGACCTGGAGCAGTAATATGCGCTTTATTTTCTGGCGGTAATGACACTACTCCTATTGAACGGAAGCGATTATTTAACTCACGATTCTCAACGACGCTTGTCTTCAAAGCGATATTCCACTGCTGCTCCTTGAGAAACGATATCCCTTCGGGTCCATGTTCATGACTACGCTGAATGTCCTCTGTGGAAGCATAGGCATATACCGAGGGAAGCGGAATGACATCCTCTTGACTATCGTTCAGAACGGAAAGCCTCACTTGCCATTCGCCTGGTTTAGGAAAGATGAGATGAGAGACGTAAAGACCGGTACTAGCCGGATTCTCCTCAATATATTCAATCGGATCTTCTTCACCCAACTGAAATACAAACGTTAATGGTCCTTTTTGACGAGGTTTAGCGGTGCGTAACTCGGTAATATGAGTAGCAAATTTAACCCATTCGCCGACGATAATGGGACCATGTTCTAGAAATACTTCTGTACTTTCACTCCAGACTGTAAATGATTTGTTTTCTTCCTCTCCATCCCCTTCCCCATGCGGGGGATGGTCGTCGTGTCCACCATGACCGCCATGAGCATGCTCCTCATTATGGTCACTATGCTCTTCATTTTGAGAACCGTGCCTATGTTCGTCATCATGTCCTTCATGGTTACTATGGTCATTGTCTTCATGATGATCGCCATGTTCTTCGTTTTGAGTATTGTGATTATGGCTATCTTCATGTTGTGAATTACATGAAGCAAAGAATAGAAAAGTGATTAAAAAAACACTTACAGCTCCAATGATTTTCGGATTGTAAGCGTTTTTAAGAGATATACTTCGTAATTTCTTTGAATTCATCAATGACCTCTCTTTTCTTTTTATCATCATCCAATTTTTCCATGGTTAGGCAGTGATCGATATGGTCACGGACGTAAACGATTTTTGCTTTGATGATCGCATTTGATACGGCATGTAATTGTTGCGCTACTTCGACGCACTTCTTTTCTTCTTCAATCGATTTGATAACGGAAGCTAAATGTCCATGCGCTCGTTTTAACCGGTCAATAATGTCTTTATGGGATTTGTGAACTGACATAACGTCTCCTTGGTTCTGGTTTAAGCGATATCCTATCCCCCTGGATAGGATATTCCAAGTTAAAATATTAAAAGTTTTGATAATTATTTAATTACTCATCAACACGATTGGTTAAAGGTATAGATGTGACCAGGGTGTATTTGAAACACTATGGATCTTAGTGTTTCAAATACACTCCAAATTTTCCCGATTTCCCGCCTTTTTTCTAAAAAAAGCTCTTACGCCCCTATTTGTGAAACATTACTTCATCAGAAGTGTTTCAAATACACTCGATTACAAATGCTAACTTTTGCACAGAAGTTAGCATTAATTTCATGTCATCAATTCGTTAACTATCAATAACCTATATTAAATCTACAAACGGAATCATTTTTGAAATAGCTAAGTTTTGCGGTTCCTGCTGTTAAACTTAGCATTGGTTGTCAGACCGAAATGCTTCTTGTTCTTGGTATTGCTGGAACTGCGATTGAAGAAAACGAATCATTATTTGTATCTACTTTATTACCAAGCTTTTACACGAAAAATTAAGAAATTTACCTTGTTTACTTTCTTTTCGATTTGCGTCTGCCATAGGAGCCATTATTTCAGGAATTATAAGTCGTTAGTTATATTGATATTAAGAAGAGTCCACTAGGTTAAATCATGGCAAAATTGATGCAATTTTTGGACTGACAATTGGTTACCCATTGAGAGGTAGGCCTATATAATTGCAGTTCCAGTATTGGGCAAAATCCTTATTGAAAACAATGGTTTTTAATAATATTTCACTGGTTTTGTGAAAAGAGTATTTTCTAAGGATTCAGGTTATCAAAAATCTTTCTTGAAATGATATTCTCAATTTTTCACCCTATCACGAGTTTTAAGAATGTCATGGGGAGGTGCTATGCAGGTTGGCTAAGCGTGTTCAAATTCTTACTGGAACTTTTGGAGGCGTCCCACACAAAACCCCGATAAGCTGCACGGTCTTAACAAGCAAACGGAGATTAAAAAGCCAGAACTGTAAGAGGATGCGGACTCATATAACGTTGCACCAACGACGTCAGCGAGTAGAATCCATGTTGCCCCTTACCTTTCTATGCAGGTTCTGCCGTTAACGCTCGATGTACTGCTTCCAGCTCATGGTCAATGACTATCAAGAAACTACGAGTTGCACCGGAGAAGGCACACGCCAGCCTTGTTCCTACTCCTGAATGGTACGTTCGCTAAAACCAAAATGATCAGCAAATTCCTTTTGGTTCATATTAAGCTTTCGACGGAAACGTTGTCCACTGATTTCATCGGGAATATGCACACGGTTTTTTTTAGGGTCTACTTTGCATTTTGCGAAATCCAAAGCTGGAAGGGAGAAGCCCATGGTCTTTTTTGCCACTGGGAACATAGCGAAGGATGTCCGTGATACCGACGTCGAAATGCCGTGCGAACAGGAATGCAGGCATAAGTCTCAATTGAAGAAGGGGAATGATAGCGTCTGCTATGCCGATGTAAAAAATTTGTTAACCGGAATGCTGGTAAGATTCGCCATCGAATCCCGGTTGGGATTAATTTTCAAGATTGGATGAATCTGAAAAACGACTGTTATTCAAGTAGTCTAATTCTGGTAGGACATCTCGAAGGTCAGCGTTCTCTTGCATATCCTGCCTGATCAAATCGCGAATATA
>JAVJHY011584864.1:0-10718 GCA_035593235.1 Phascolosoma agassizii | reverse complement strand
TAATTAACAGTGTTGAAACAACTGGTGGACCTGCGCACTATTGGCGCGTTCCAAACACCAGTACTAAAATTGGTTTTATTTCACCACATAGTCACAACTTTTGTGAGTCTTGTAATCGTGTACGCATTACCAGCAAAGGTGAGCTTTATTTTTGTTTAGGGCAAGAAAATAAGATTGATCTAGCACCATTGCTAAGACAATACCCTGATGATGACAGGCCATTGATAAATGCCATCTTGGAGGGTATCCAGCTTAAACCTAAAGGCCATGATTTTGATTTAAAAAGGAGCGAGCCAGCAGTAATTAGGTTTATGTCACACACAGGGGGTTAACTACCTCAGTGTAAATGAATACTTAAACCTTTTCAGGAGATTATTTTTATCTAATCTAGTTATTGCCTAGAGCCTAATGAGGCTGTATTTTTGCCGCAGTTTCTACAAAGAAAAAGTGATCCTCAAAAGAGTTGTTAAGCAGCTCAGCTTCTTGTTGTGCTTTCATAAAACTTTCCGCTTCAAACACTGGGTGATTTTGTTCATCTAATACTTGGTAGATTGTCATTTTGTACTCCTTAAAGTGAAGTTGCTCAACATAGCGTTACATAACTGTTTAAGCAAGAACCGCACCAAAAATTCCATGAAGTTGATCAGTTAACTTTTTAAAAATATTTATTCATTAAATTTCATTTAGCTACAAACAATACTTAAAGTTAAGTCTTAATGTTGCTCAAATTTTTGCGGTGTTAGTGAGTCGAATGATGAACCAAAATTGTGACATTGTGATGACGGGCTGACACGGCTGTCTTTTTTTGCACGTTTTTGATGTGTGCTTAAGTTATATTTTGCTGTTGGATTTTTTGTGGTTTATGTATTCAAATAGCAACACCAGTAGTATGATGAATTGAGGCATTAAGGAGGCCGGATTTCATGGAAAAACTTTTTTATATTGATTACCCTCAAGAGTCTTTCGAAGGACAGGCGCATCGATATCGTTGTGCATTTTGTAAAGAAGAGACGACTAAAATTAATGGTAGCTTAGAAGGCCATTTGTCGACTTGCGAATACCGAACTCAACTAGAAACCTCGGGGTTTGAAGCACATCCTGAAGTTGCGCATGAAGCACATAAAGCCGTTGATGACTTTGATTAAGAAAACCTAATGCTTAAAGTCTAATTTATAAGGTTTCAAGTTCTTCGTTGGTTTCTAATCTGTTATTTTCTTCATCTTCCCAATAAGCGTAATCTTGTTCACTAAACATACTTGGGCGAGAATTTAAAAAATTCCAAAACTGCTCATTTTCTTTTTGAAGTAGTTCATAAAAGCTCATCACACACCTCATTTCTGAATAATGTCATCATTATTATGACATCGGATTGTTTAAGACAATCTTGAGAAAAAGCGTGGAATTGAGGATTAATTCTAGCTTATAGTGGTTTAACGTTGCCGCAACTTGCACCAACCCATTTCCCACTGATATCGGCTTTTTCATTAACGCTCACCCCTTGTGCCAGACCAATAAATTGAGTGCTGCCAGCAAAGCTTTGTGCACTAGTAATCATGCCTTTTGCAGTGCCAGTTCCTTTGAGGTTTTCACTATTACAAGTGAAGTTGACCTTGTAGTGATTGCCATCACGAGTTGCGTCTTTAGAGGCGCAAGCTAACGCTTCTTGGTAAACATTAGGTAGGTGATCTTTTTCTGCCATTTCTTGTGTAATGCAGGTGCGAGATATGGCAGCACCACTTTTTATTTTGGGCATTTCAAGTCCATATTCTTTCGCTAAGTCTTGCATGTTTTTCATTTGATCTGATGGTATGTGAGGCACTAACCTTAATAAGTCAGATGTTGTTTTTACTTCCCACAAGCCAGCACGCAAATTAATAGATTTTGCATGCACCGTTGTTGACAGAATAGGGGTGATAAGAATAAGTGTAGTGGTCAGTTTGTTCATTGAATCTCCTGTTGCATATTAGTTCTATACCTTCGTTGGAGAAGGCAACAGTGAGATGGTTCAACATGGAAAAATTGAAAGGGGTGTTGCAGACTATTGCAACACCCTGAGAAGTTAAATGAGATGTGTTTCTTAGTTAACGTGTTTGACTAAGAACTCACGCATTTTACTGGCAATGAGCGGACCGTCTTCTTCAAGTGCAAAGTGGCCTGTATTCAATAAATGAAACTCTACTTCTTTCAAATCGCGTTTGTAAGGGTGTGCACCTGCTGATGGGAAAATCTCATCTTTATCTCCCCACACAATTAATGTAGGTGGTTGATGCTTACGTAGGTAAGCTTGCCATTTAGGATAAAGTGGTGGATTTGTGCCATAACTATAGAACATTTGAAGCTGAATGGCTTGGTTACCTTTGCGGTCTAATAATGGCTGTACGTGATTCCAGGTGTCAGGGCTAATGGCTTCAGCATTGCGTACGCCATTCGTGTATTGCCATTTAGTTGCACCATCAGTGACTAAAAAACGGAGTGCTTCATCGTTAGTCATATTTGGCTTCTTATAAGCTGTTTTAACATTCTTCCACCAAGCATTATCCAGTCCTTTATTCACGGCTTTGCGATCTTTCCAATAAGCTTTAATGGGCGCCCAAAAGTTATTATTGATGCCTTCATCATAGGCGTTACCATTTTGGACAATTAAACTTTCAATGCGCTCTGGGTGTTTGGTGGCTAAGCGAAAGCCAATAGGAGCGCCATAGTCCATTAGGTAAAGGCTGTATTTTTTTAGGCCAACTTTGTCTGTAAATTTATCGACTACATTGGCAAGGTTATCAAAGCTGTAGTCGAACTTGTCGATTGCAGGCATTTCACTATTACCGTAGCCTGGGTAATCTGGCGCAATAAGATGATAGCGATCTGCAAGCGCCGGGATTAAGTTGCGGAACATGTGTGATGAGGTTGGAAAGCCGTGTAAGAGCAAAAGCGTTGGGTGTTTTGGGTTGCCAGCTTCGCGATAAAACACTTTCACTCCGTCGATAGACACAGTCTTATATTTCACATCGCTCATTGCTTGTGCGGCGAAAGATGGCTGTGAAAAGCTAAAGCTTAATACCATCGTCATAAAAATAACGCTCCATATATGTCTTAATATTGTGTTCATGATTCATTCTCCAAAAGTTTATAGTGCGTATAAATGTTGCTGATTTTTACTGGTTGCGTGAGGGTTCACGCAATCAGATAGTTAAATAGCAGGTGCTTTACCTAAGTCAGGTTCGTTGCTATTAAAAAATTGATTTAATTCAGTAAAGCCACCTATCGGCTTTTCATCAATAAAGATTTGTGGAACGGTACGTCGTCCACTCTGAGCTAAAAGTTGTTGCGCTTGTTCACTGTCTTTAATCGCATTAACTTCGCGATAATCAATGCCTTTACGCTGTAATAAATCTTTGGCTGCATGGCAGTATGCGCAGGTAGGGCTAGTGAGTATGGTTACTTGGTTCATCATGGTCTCCTTATCGGTTAAGTTGAAAGTCGTTTGATACTAGGCTGTCGTTGCGAGTGCATTATCTGGAATACCAGCTAAAAAATTCGCATCAATCGGTGTATCGTTAATATGGTTAATGTAATTACTGAGCGTTTTAAAACTAACGCCCAAAACGACATCAAGCACTTGTTGTTTCTGATAACCTGCTTGATAAAACGCTTGTAAGGTTGCTTGGTTAGCAAAACCATCTGCTGTTAACACAGCAACAGTAAAGGCTCTTAATGCTGCTAGCTTAGTGTCGGCCAGCGGCTGGTTGTAGTACACGGCTTGTATAATTTCCGCAGGAATTTTCTGCATTTTAGCGATAGTGCCGTGTGCGGCAAGGCAATAACCACAGTCACGGAAACGGCTAATACTGAGTAGGACGAGTTGCCGTTCTGTCACAGTGAATGCTGTTTTATCAAATAGCGTTGATAGGGTTAGGTACGATTCTAGCGTGGTTGGAGATTCCGCCATGACACCAAACAAGTTGGGAATAAACCCCAACTGCTTTTTCGCGCCTTGTAGAAGTGATCTAGATGCCTGTGGTGCAGACTCCAAAGTATGGGTAGTAAATGCTGACATTTGTTGGCTCCTTAATAGTTAAATGGCGATAGTGCTATTAAGGCTATTGCAGGGAGCGTGCCAGATTTTAAATGACCCAATTTATCTATTTAAAATCAAATAGATAAAGTGTTTTTTTTGTGGGGTATTGAAGGTGTTGCTAGGGGTGTATTTTTACGACATATCATTCATTTACGATATGTCGTTAGCTGGCTGTGTTGGCGCGTCGGATACCCAGCTTGCTCATGCGAGAACGTAAAGTATTAGGATGCATTTCAAGGATAGTGGCAGCACCATGTTCACCAGAAATTGCCCAGCCTGTGCTTTCTAGTACTTTTATAATGTGTGCTTTTTCCATCTCAGAAAGTGGCAGTAAGCTGGTATCCTTAAGTGTAGAGTTGCGTTGTGCACTTTGAAGCACAGGTACCCGTAATGTTTGATCTGCTGCAAGTATCACGGCACGTTCAATAACATTTTCTAGCTCACGCACATTGCCAGGCCAACGATAGCTTTGCAGGTTGTCCATCACGTCTTGTGGAATATGATTAATGGATTTGCTCGTTTTCTTTGCATATTTGTTGGTGAACCACTGTGCGAGCATTGCAATATCGTCTTTGCGCTCTCGTAAAGGTGGAATCGTGAGTGGGAATACGCTAAGGCGGTAATATAGATCTTCGCGGAACAACCCATCCGCAATCATCTTTTTCAGATCTCTATGAGTGGCAGCAATCACCCTGACGTTAATCTTAATCGTTTTGGAGTCGCCAAGTCGCTCTATTTCACCCTCTTGCAGCACGCGTAGTAATTTTGCCTGCAGCTCTAATGATATCTCTGCAATTTCATCTAGAAAAATAGTGCCTTCATGGGCTAGCTCAAAGCGACCAATTCGGCGAGCTGTTGCTCCTGTAAAGCTCCCTTTCTCATGACCAAATAGTTCGCTTTCTATTAAGTTACTAGGTAAGGCCGCACAGTTTACTTTCACTAGCGGGCGAGTGTTGCGTTTGCTCAAACTATGCAGCGCACAGGTGAATAGCTCTTTCCCTGTTCCTGTTTCACCCAGAATTAATGCCGTGGTGTCAGTGGGTGCCACTTGTTCAATTTGGCGCAATACGCCTTTTAATGATTTACTATTTCCAATGATATTTTTAAATTGGTGATCAAGACTTATTTGTTCTTGTAAATATGTATTTTCTTCTTGTAAACGGTTCTTTAACTGTTTAATTTCAGAGAGTGCTTTTTTGAGTTTTTGTTCAGCTTCTTTGACTTTACTCACGTCTTGAAATACGACGACAGCACCGACAATCGTGCCATCTTCCAAAATGGGTGTGCTGGTGTAATGCACTGGAAAGCTGGTGCCATCTTTACGCCAAAACACTTCATCGGTAATGTGGTGCACTGCGCCATCTTGTAGTGCGGCATAGATGGGGCATTCATGTTGCGGATAGTGCGCTCCATTGGTTTTGGTGTGGTGATGTTTGCCATGCATCGGTTGCCCAATGACATCTTCTTCCGTCCAACCAGTCATTTCAATGGCAGCAGGGTTAACAAAGGTGCCTTTGCCTTCATTGTCTAAGCCATAAATTCCTTCACCTGCAGAATGTAGGATAAGCTTATATCGATGCAGAATGTCATCTTGGTTTGTCATGAAATTAAGTATAACCTTATAAATTTAGAGACAGATAACAATATATAGCATTGTATAGGCCATATGAACCCAGAAGATTTACAAAAATTAGTGACAATAAAAATGCCCTATGGCAAACATACTGGCTGTATTATTGCAGATCTGCCTGGGAATTACCTTAACTGGTTTGCACGTGAAGGCTTCCCTAAGGGCGAACTAGGGCGATTGTTGCAGTTGATGCAAGAGATAGATCATAACGGACTGTCAGCGCTATTAACCCCCTTACGCCGGCATTAGTTCATCTCCTCCGTCGTGTCTTAATGCACTGGCTGGTTATCGACGTCTAAGCTCAAGGGTTTTTTCAATACAATGGAAGGCAATAGCGTTGTCAGGGCTGCGTAAACAAGTAAGCCGCCAAATAAAGTATCACTAATGCCAAATTGTTCATGCAATATGCTTGCTATCACCAGAGTGAAAATGAGCGTCGGTGCAAGGGCGATGGCAACATCAAAACTACTTTTCATGCCATCCTTATTCACATACATTCTTTGGACTGCTACCGCCCCTACCCTAAACGGTAATAAGACCGCCGTTATCGCTAGGCCTATCCATAGTGATTCTAATTGTAATGCGCCAGCAGGGACTTTCATCCCACCATAAAAAAAGTAGAATGGGACAAAGAAAGAAGCAAACAATTGTACGGCATGTAAGTTCTCGTCAGAAGCCAGCGTTGGCATCCTTTCTTGCAATTGCCTAGCAGCTAAACCAGTAAAGAATGCCCCGACTAAATAGTAAACGCCAATTTGCTTGGTTAGGTAAGCCGCAATCAGTCCAACCATAATCAGTAGTGAGAATTCAGAGCCAGGCGCAAATGGAATCACAATACGGCCAAGAAACATAAACAGTAGTGGCAAGCCAAAAGCAATGGCAATTAATACTGCTGATGAGGTGCCTAAATCACTATTTGAGCCTGACTTAAGGAAGAAAAATAACAATAGAAGTGCAAGCAGCTCACCAGCAATCGCTTTGCTCTTTACCCAAAACTCTTCATTTTCATCAAGACCAAGACCAGAAAGTGACTCAAGAATAAAGCCAGTAGATGGCGTGAGTAAAGCAAGCGCAATTAATCCTGACACTTGTGTGTTGAAATGAAAGTAGTTAATGCCAATCCATGTGAACCCAAAAATAGCTAAACAACGGATAACAAGGTGGTTCAATAATGGCCAAAAGCCTTTTTTGAGCTCATGCATATCTACTTCTAAACCAGCAAATAAAAATAGAGATGAAATACCAAGTGCAGCTAGAAAGCTCAAGGTCGTATCTTGACTATAATCCGCAATGCCAAAGACGGTAATCATGCCTAAAGCAAAACAGGTCAGTGGTGCTGGTATCCGATATTTTTGTAATGCTCTAGGGAATACAAGCAAAATAAAAACAATCGACAAGTAAAGCACTTGAGAAGAAATTGCTGAGAATGAAATGTCGTTCATATTATATTTTTCATATGGTTTGCTGCATTATTGCATAAATCAATTCAGGCGCACATTAATACAGGGTTAACAATGTTTAGCAATTGTGATTGCGCTTTGTATAAATGTTCGGTGCTATAATCGGCAGCAACTAACAAGCAAATGTTTCAATATGCAACAGATAACACTCACCAGCATTATTCATACGATACGACATATTTTTAGCTTAGCAGATGATAAATCTGAAGCAGATGCGATTGATGCTGATATTAGGTCAAATGTTAGTCTTCGTGGCACCAATCTATGGGTATTAATTTTAGCGATTTTAATTGCATCGGTAGGCTTGGATGTTAACTCTACCGCAGTTGTCATCGGTGCGATGTTAATTTCACCTTTAATGGGCCCGATTATGGGTATCGGTTACGGTATTGGTGTTTATGATTTTCCTCTGATTCGTAAATCTGCACTCAGTTTAGCTGTCGCCACTTTAATCGCTTTCTTGGTGGCAACTTTATATTTCTTACTTAGCCCGTTATCTGAAGCGCATTCTGAGTTGTTATCAAGAACATCGCCAACGATATGGGATGTGTTGATTGCGTTCTTTGGCGGTTTGGCAGGCATTATTGCCGCTACACGCAAAATTAAAACTAATGTGATTCCTGGTGTGGCGATTGCAACCGCCTTGATGCCGCCGCTATGTACTGCAGGTTATGGTCTTGCGAATGGGCAGTGGCATTTCTTTTTTGGCGCTTTCTATTTATACATTATTAACTCTGTCTTTATTGCTTTTGCAGCGGTGATTATCATTTCAGCAATGAAGTTACCTCATCGAAATTATGTCGATGAAAAAACAGAAAGTCGTGTCAAAATTTATTTGTTTGGTTTGATTCTGGTTACTGTTGTGCCAAGTATGTACCTTGCTTATAACCTTGTAAAAGAAGAAGTCTTTTCACAGAAAGCAAAATCATTTGTGACGCAAGAATTTAAATTTGAAGAGACCTACTTTACAAACCTTGAGATTGACCCAAAAACAAAGAAAATTGAGTTGTCTCTCATTGGCAGACCAATTCCTAAAGAAACATTAGAGGCCATACAACACAAGTTGATTAAAAATGAGTTGAAAGCGACTTCATTGGTTGTGCATCAAGCTGGGGAGCAAAAAATTGATACCCTTTCTTTAAAAACTAGCATCGTTGCTGACTTATATAAAGAAAGTCAAATTGCGCTTGACTCTAAAGATCAACAAATCTCATCATTAAATGAAAAGTTGAAGTCTTACAAAACACAAGAAGAGTTAATGGAAAGTGTTACGCCAGAGCTGCACACGCTGTTTCCAGAAATTAACGATGTTGTGATTGCGAAAGGGATTAGTTCAACATCGCAGTATGATGTCTTTCATAAACAAGTAACATTATTACTTGTTAATTCAAAAAAGAAGTTATCAAGCCAAGATGCGGAACGTTTAACCGCTTGGTTGAGTACGCGGCTTAAAACCCAAAATATTAAGTTAATATACGAACAGTAACAATAACAAAATGAGATGATTCTGCACAAATTTGGTGCGCATTAAGTGTGATAACCGCACAATTCCAGTGCAAAATCATTGATGGCAATAATTGTCTAGTTTGTTCGTATTTCTTGTATTAATCCAATTTTAATCAATCACACAAGACTATGTGCATGGTTTTTTCCGACATAACTAGCTTAGTTCACTTGTGTTGATTAAATTTAACCGCACCTCCTCAATCTCTATATTTTACAACCTTCTCAGTAAGCTTTATTTTGATTAAGTATTATTTAAAAAGCTTAATTACGATGATTACCCTTTGTTATTCCTTGTTTGAATTTTGTCATTTTGGGCTTGGCTATATATAGCTTGTTAGAAATATCGAGCCCGAATTATCCTGAAAATAAGCCCAAAAAAAACTTGGCATGCAGGTTGCTATTAATAAAAGGAGATTTGAAATTTTATGACATGTTCTAACGTTAGTCGTTAGATTGGGAGTTATCATGAATAGGCTTTTATTTGCTTTACTTTGTTTGATTGTCACAACTTCAGGTTGGGCGGTACCAACTGATGCATTGCTACATAAAATTAACAAGCATGTCGTTAAAGTGCATGTCGAACTTGCGAATGGAAACTACGGCTCTGGCTCTGGCGTGGTGGTAGCAAAAGATCGGATTGTGACTAATTGCCATGTCGTAGCAAACGCGCTAGGTGTCAGTGTGACAGCAAATGGCGAAACTTATACCGCGTCAGCGATTACACCAGATTGGTATCATGATGTCTGTTTGGTTAAAGTTGAAGGGCTGAAAGCGCCTATTGCAACAATAGGAACAAGCAAACATCTTAAATATGAACAGCCAGTGTTTACTATCGGTTATCCAAAATTATCCCCAGCACCAGTAAGCACCTTTGGATATGTCAAAGGGCTGTTTCCGATGGATGATAGCGTGGTTATTCGCGCAAGTAGTTCTTTCAAATTAGGTGCTAGTGGTGGCGGTGTGTTTGATGAAACAGGCAACTTAGTTGGGGTGATTACGCTAAAAAGTCCTGGTAAACATGCTTACTACTACAATATGCCTGTTGAATGGGTGCAAGCACTATTGGATAAGCCCGATCAAGCCATTACTACACAAGCTGAACCTACTTTTTGGACAGGCCCAGCAAATAAGAGGCCATTTTTTATGCAGGTGGTGCATCCTTACCTAACTGAAAACTGGACATCATTATTGTCAGTGGCTAGGCAATGGACAATAGAAGAGCCTGATAACACTGAGGCATGGTTTTATCTTGCAACTGCAGAATATTCAGTTAATGATACTGTCAAAGCAGAAGCGCATTTGCGTAAAGTGACAGGAATGAATGCACAACATAGCCAAGCCATTTATTATCTTGCTTTAATCGCTGAAGATAACGGGAAGCATATGGAAGCGCTAACGAATATTGCTTTACTGACAGGGCTAGACTTAGAGGCTGCAACTAAGCTTAAGTCTGTAATAGATGATAAACAATAATGATTCATGGCACCGTTTAAAAAGGTCAGTGCTGTATTAGTTTTACTGCTAATTGGAATAACATCTTGGTTGGTTAACTATTCTCAGCAAAAAATGACACAGCCAGTACAGGGAGATATTGTTTTAGAAATAGCAGTGAATCGCTGCGGTGGCATTACAGAACGGGCTGCTGCGCATCTAGTGGCTGTGGTCGAATTTCAGAGATCAGAAATTGCGGGCCGAAAAGCACGTGTATTTAAGAACTGTATGAAAGATCAAGGGTATATTCAAAATAGGCGTTGGTTAAAATACAGCATGCCAGTGGCAGAAAAAATAGCAAAAGAAACAAAAATATCAGTGGAAGAAGCGCTGGAGAATTTAAGGCGTGCCAATATGATGGTTGCTAAGCATGAGAAAAACAGACCATCATTTTGGGTAATGCACCCGCAAATTAACCCATAGCCATTTTTTCTGCTTCAGCGGCCTTTTCATGTCAGTATACTCCCATCGACCATTTGGTTTAAGAGACACGCCCCGTCTCCACTTGCAGTCGTTGCCATTATTGTTTGGTTGGCACCCTCTGCGACAGTG
Organism: Phascolosoma agassizii; assembly: GCA_035593235.1. NCBI lineage: Eukaryota > Metazoa > Annelida > Sipuncula > Phascolosomatiformes > Phascolosomatidae > Phascolosoma > Phascolosoma agassizii. Next base: position 7 of record JAVJHY011584864.1, on the reverse strand, counting down.
ATGCCAG
>JAVJHY011584753.1:0-10719 GCA_035593235.1 Phascolosoma agassizii | reverse complement strand
GTTGTATGTCAAACACAAACGATGCCTTCAAGTAAAAAGAGGACAATCGGAATGTACCGAAAGGGTGACAAAGTTGTATGGCAAACACACACTTTTTTTTTTGAGATTCTGACAATAGAACGGTTTTCGAGAAAAGAAAATCCTCGGTTCGCCTGACTTGGAAACTTTCATCGACAGGGTGGCGAGCGTGCCACTAATGCAGCAACCAGGCAAACGCTGGGTCTATTCAGCATCGGTCGACATTCAAGGGGCGATTGTCGAACGGCTTTCCGGCATGACGTTCGGCAAATATCTGCAGACTAATCTGTTTGGGCCAATGGGCATGGTGGACACAAGCTTTGCAGTTTCGGCAGAAAAATATGACCGTCTTTCGGACGTCTTCGGCACCAATCCGGTGACCAAGGAATTGAGTCCGCTTCCGTTCCCTCCATTTGCATTTAAACCCGAAACAGTCGGTATGGAAAGCGGCGGTGGCGGGCTTGTTGCTACGCTGGCGGATTATGCCCGCTTCAGTGAAATGCTTGCTAATGGCGGAAAAATTAATGGCATACGCATCTTGAAGCCGGAGACGGTCAAACTAATGCGGACGAACGTTCTAACCGACGAACAGAAGGTATCACTGTCCGGCAATTTGACTTCCGCGATCAGTAAATCACTCGGATTTGGATTGGACTTTGGGATTGTCCGTAATGATGGTTCAGGCAAGGTCGTTTCCGGTGATGGCACCTATTTCTGGGGCGGGGCCGCCGGAACGTGGTTCTGGATTGATCCGGTAAATAATCTATATTTCATCGGCATGATTCAGCGTTTCGCAAGGGGGGGACCTGATTTCCGAGGCATCTCGCGCGAGGAGCTGGCGGCGATACGTCCTTTGCAGCGCCCCCGCACGGCCCAGGAACAAGCCGTCGTGGATGAACCAGAGGCCCGCGCCACAGCACGTCGCCGCCGTGTTCGAGCGTTGTCTCTTCGCCGGTGGCCAGGGTGCGGTGGATGGCGCGGGTCTGGTGGCCCTCGCCGCGCAGGTACAGCAAGTGTTTGCCCGAGCGATCGAAGCTGGCGACATCGGGCATGTTGATCTGGGCTTCGTCGACAAAGGCATCGAGCTCTACGCGGTCTGCCGTGCGGGTGTCGAACAGCACGAGCTTGTCGTCCTGCACCACGACCAGGTGATCGCCGGTAGTGGATGCGGCCACGAAGCGGTGCACGGTCTGGGGCTCTGGGGTGACCCCGGCGAGCTGCACCTGGAAGCTCGGCGTGATGTGCACCCCGTGCTGTCCGACGTTGACCTTGACCGCATCGGCCGGAGCGTCGACCTGGCAGATCACCGACCACTGGCCCTGCACATCGGCGGCGCGAAGCAGGGCGGGGCCGTCGTTGCCCAGCTCAACTGGGGCGGCGTCGGCTGCGGTGCCCGGCCCGTCTTGGGCCATGGGATCGGGAGACTCTGGGCTTCCGCACGCAGAAAAAACAAGGGCCAGGGAGATGGCGAACCGGGTCATAGATCCTCCGAGCGCCAGATTCTGCCTCAGATGAGCGGGCGCGGGGGTCTGGGCTGACAGGACGTGACGGGACGTGCCCAGGTAGGGTAGGGCCCATCCCGGAGGGCCTATGGGACCGTTCGACACCGCACAGCTCAAGATCGCCTTCACGCGTCACGTGCTCGAGCACATCGCCAACCTCCAGCGACAGCTCGGACGCCACGACGATCGGGCCAGGACCCTCGAGGACTGGATTCGCGTCCTCCCCGACGCTGCACTCGAGCGTTGCTCCTGGGATCGTGCCCATAGTCCCGCTGTCAGTCGGGTCCGGCTCGTTGAGGTCCCATGGATTGATCTTCCGGTCGTCGGGCTCGGCCCAGTTCTCCGTGTAGCGGCGATAGATCAGAGCGTCCTCGGCCAGCCAGACGTCGTCGCAGGCAATGGGGTCGGTAACCGTGCCGCCATTGACCGGTAGATACATGGTCCGTTCGTTCACCACCCCGGTTTCGGGCGAAGTCAGTGTGACCGTGACCGGTTTGACCCCGAGGTGTTCCTCGATCGTCTGGCCCATCATCCGCACGACATTGTTTGGGCAGGCGTCCCATGGACGGTTTTCAAGTTGAATCCAATACTCGACGGTTGCCATTTCGGTGGCTCCTTTAGTTGAACGCAGGACAATCCTGCTCAGGATTGACGTTGGCCGCTTCCAACCGACCACCTCGTCGACCTCTGCCATGAAGAGCAATTTCTGAACCGGGTGATACATCTCGAATAGCGATCCGGCTGCGGCTATCGACGCGTTCTCGGAGGTCATGCCGTTACCAATCCCTCCCCAACAGCCAGGCGCCGCCCGTGGTTGTTTCGGCTGGTGCGCTTCTGGGTTGAGCACCGGGTTTAGGCCCGCCAGCGCTGCTTTGCTGTTTAGATTTGAGCCACATCGATGGGCTGTTTGACTCATATAGTCAATCGCTTCTAAATCGAGCGGCCTGGTCACCGATCCTCAAACCAGAACCACACCGGGTGGCTGTACTGCCGGATATGGGATGGGAATAGACAATGAGCTCTGTTGACCAACTGAGGAGAAGGAGCGCCGGTTTGGGGTCGTTTCGTTCGAACCGTTTGAAACTAAGTTTGAACGCCAAGTTGACGTTCGCGTTCCTGGCCATCGGAATTGTGCCGCTAGTGGCGCTTGGGTTCTATGCGGTTGGAAAGGCCAACGACGAACTCGCAGGACGGGCGGGATGGGATTTGGAGAAGGCGGCTACCGAGGCAGGCGAGCTTGTCGATCGGAATCTCTTCGAGCGGTACGGCGACGTGCAGGCATTCGCAGCCAACCCGAAGGCTCTCGGTTCTACCGCTGAACAAACAGACATCATGAACTTCTTGATGACGACCTACGGCATTTACGACCTAATGCTGATCGTCGATCTCGACGGGACCGTTCAGGCAGCGAACACCATCGATGGCGCCGGCGCTGCACTCGATAGCAGCGAGCTCAAAGACATCGACGTTTCAGGCGAAGAATGGTTCCAGGTGGTCCGTGATGGCAACACGCCGCCGGGCGGCACGTACTACAGCGACGTTGCCGCTCAACCGCTCCTGGACTTGGCCTACGAGCCGGGCCGGCTAGGCCTTCCCTACAGCGCCCCGATTTATGACGGCAACGGTGCTCTGGCAGCTGTTTGGCTCAATATCGCATCGTTCGATCGTGTCGTTGTCGATATTGCCGACACTGTCCAAGAGAAATTGGTCCATTCAGGCGCCGGAAGCGCCCGCCTTGAAGTTGTCCGCCAAGATGGACGGCTGCTGCACTCACCGCACGACCCTCAATCGTACGCCAATTCGGTGACCTACAGTAGTAACTCCGCTGCTGTGTCCTCGCTGAACCAGGGGGACCGTGGGTTCGGGACCGAACCGGATCTCTCAGGCACCGAACGTATCTACGGGTATGCAAACGCCGACGGCGCCCTCGGGTTCGAGGGCTACAGCTGGGGCATCCTCGCCAGCCAAGAGGCCACAGACACCCTCACCGCCGCTAGCCTCCGCAATGCAGTCATCATCTTCACCGTCGTTGCAGCACTTCTGATCACCGGGATCGGCGTTCACCTTGCGCGTGGCGTTTCGAAACCAGCCAAACTCGTAGCAGCAGCTGCCCGCCGAGTCGCAGCAGGCGAACTCCACGTCGACAACATCAACCTGCATCGCACCGACGTACTCGGCGAACTCGCGGACTCGTTCGACGACATGACCGACACCCTCGGCCTTGTGGGCATAAAAGCGACGTTGATCGCCGATGGCAGTATCAGCTCAGACAAACTCGATGACCCAATCCCGGGCGAACTCGGCCTCGTGTTTGACGCCATGACCGGCTCGATCCGCTCGGTGGTCGACCAGTTGAAGACGTCTTCGGACCAGCTCGCCGACGCATCGGCCGGCCTGGCCGGAATATCAGAATCGATGAGCGAATCAGCCGAAATCACCTCTGCACGAGCCGACCAAGCATCAAGCACCGGCGATGAAGTATCCTCATCCGTCGCGTCGGTCGCCGCCGCGATCGAAGAGATGAACTCCACGATCCGCGAAATCGCCACCAGCGCCTCTGAGGCCTCTCGTATGGCTTCGAATGCCGTCGACACAGCACGGACGTCATCCAACACGATTGCGAAACTTGGTGACTCCAGCGAAGAGATCGGCGACGTCGTCAAAGTCATCAACTCGATCGCCGAACAAACCAACCTCCTCGCCCTCAACGCCACAATCGAAGCCGCTCGAGCAGGCGAAGCTGGCAAAGGATTCGCAGTGGTCGCCAACGAAGTAAAGGAGCTCGCCAACCAAACCAGTCAAGCCACCGAAGAAATCGGCGTACGGATTCAAGCTATTCAAGAAGCCACAAATGACGCCGTCGATGCCAACCAGACCATCGGGGAAAGTATCGAACAAATCAGTGAAATCTCGACCACCATCGCCGCCGCCGTCGAAGAACAAGCAGTAACCGCCACCCAGATCACCACAAACGTCGAAGAAGCCGCCCTGGGCACCGGAAACATCGCAACATCGATCAGCGACGTCGCCCAAGCCGCAACCGATACCCGACAATCCACCGAAATGACCACCACTTCAGCAACCGAAATGTCAACCATGGCAACGGATCTACACGAACTCGTCTCCCGATACCACTAACAACACCACCTGCAAGTCTGCTCTGCCACCGTCAGCCGCGTCAATGCGACTTAGTTCGCCGGTCATGTGGGTTGCTGCCCGAGCGTTCCTTGCTGGGATCATCGGGGGGCGTTCGCTCGGCTCAACACCCGGTGGCATCGCGCAGCGTCTGGCATGCCTGCGAAAGTCGTGGTGGCTCGAGCTTGGTGATCTGTCTCCGGAAGGCGGCGCGTGGAATTGTGTGGATGTTGTCGAAGTTGACGATGCAATCGGTCGGGACGCCGTCGTCCTGGGTCAGCTCAAGTTCAGAGACCAGACCTCGGGCGGTGCGCGTGATAGCCGCCACCACAACTGACCTGATGCGATCAGCTACCGGATCTCGGGTGAGCACCAGCACCGGACGGTCCCCGCCGGGCGTCTCAGCGAACCAGACCTCACCGTGCTGCATCGGCCCAATCGGACCAGTCTTCTGCGGGTCCCCACTCGGCGATCTGGCCGACAGCTGACTCATCGACGGTGAGTGGCTTCGTCGGCCTGAGCAATTTGTCGGTAGAACGCAGATTGTCCTTCTCCGAGCCACGGTTCGACGAGGTTGGTGAATGTCTGCTCGCTGAGGCCGCGTTTGCTCGCTCCGTGGATGTACTCACGCAAGAGGGCCTCGTGAAGGTTTGAAGGAAGGGCAGAAAAGACGGGGCTGTTGTCGGCTACCAGCCGAGAGAACGGGGATCCCCATGGACGCGACACAACGGCGTCGATAAGGATGAGCGATTGCACGTCCATGTCGTGCAGGAGGTGGGACCGTAGGGCGACCGCGCCGCCGAAGTCGTGGGCGACGATGTGGGGGCCGCCGAGAATCCAGGTCGCCACGAGGTCGGCGAGGAGTTTGCCTTGCGTTGCGATTGAGACGCCAGCTTGGGGTTTGTCGGATTGTCCATAGCCGAGCATGTCCCACATGAAAACTGTCCAATCTTTGCGGAGTGCGTCGACTGTTCGCCGCCACACATAGCTCGACCATGGTGTGCCTTGGCACAGGACTACCGGTGGTCCTGTGCCGACTTTCGTCCACCGGATGGTGTTTCCGTGCCAGTCGAACGTTTCGGTGAGCGTCGGCGGGTGGCTCACTTGTCGCCGACGTCGAGAGTGCACGATTGCCCGGCATCGAGCACAGCTGCTGTGGTTGTGACGATGCTGAAGCGGTCGGCGAGCGTCGTAGCGCAACACTCCGGCCCCGTTGCAGTGCCCGAGAATCAGGGCGGGCACTGGCTGAATCCGCCGCAATCGTGGCGGCAACCGGGTGTTGCGCTCCTCGATTTCCGAGCGGCGCCGTTGAGTTCAGTTGGCACAGGTGACGCAGGTAGGCGTGGCTGGCAATGCATCCAGGCGCTCGACAGTGATCTCGAGACCGCAGGTCGTGCAGATCCCGTACAGCCCGTCATCGAGACGTTGCGCTGCGGTCTCGATGTCGGTGAGCGTGGTCTTCGTTTCGTCGAGGAGTGCTGCGATCTGTTGGCGCTCCCAGGCGATTGTGTGGCCTTCTGGATCGTGTTCGTCATCGATGGCGATGTCTCTCGTGGCTTCGACGATGTCGTCGAGGCTGCTCACTAGGCCCGCCGAGCGCCGGATGGTCGCCGTGTCAGTTCGTTGAGCCGCGAGCGGGGATCGTCCGATCCGGTCGCGAACTCGTCAGAGGAATGTGCCCAGACGCACGCCCCGCAGCGCCCACGACGCGCTGAGTAGGCCTGGTCGACGCCGTTCAGAAAGACGTCAAGCTCAACCCGATCAGCACTCCCGGTCGACTCCAACTCGGCCTCCACTATCCTCGTTTGCCGTTGCTGACGCGACGCTTACCAACACCCCGACACTGAGGGCGCCGAGTGGTCACCAGCGCCCGCCTTGCCCCTATCGTCCGCTGGCCCAGGCCAGCCACATTGCCGCCGTCCACGTGAAGCGACCTCCGCCGACCGGGCCGCCGGTTATTGGGTCGAAGCTCTCGGGCATTCCGCTGACGGTGATGAGGTCGGAGGTGGAGGCCTTGATGCGATCGGCCCAGTCTCTTGCCCCTGTCTCGGCGAGACCGGTGGAGATCATGTAGTTGACCATGCACCACACTGGTCCCCGCCAGTACCGGAGCGGTTCGAAGTCGGCGTGCCTCGGGTCGAAGCTCGGAACGAGGTAGACGCACGCTTTCGACCAGGCGTCGAGTTCGGCAAGCAGCTGTTCGATATGGCTGTCGATCCCGGCGAATGGTGCGAGGAATGACGCCGAGGTGCCGGCCTCGGCGTGGTCTCCGGTGCGTAGATCGAATGAGCAATATGTTCCGGCGGTTGGGTTCCAGAACTGCTCGAAACCCGCCTCGAGCCGGGCGATGCGACGCTGAATGTCGACGGTGTCCAACCCGAGCGATGCGCCGAGCCAGGCCAGATCGCGTTCGGCGCGGAGCAGGATCGCGGTGATACCCGGGTCGGCGACCCAGAACGGGCTGTCCCCGCTGATCGCCGCGTCGTTCCAGCCCTTCGATGCGCCGAATTCGACGAGGGCGAGGTATCGGTCGTAGTCGGCCTTGTGGGGTCGCATCGCGTGGTCGACGAGACCGAGGTCGCGGCGGTCGTAGTCTCCAACCGAGGAGGTGTCCACGTCGGACAACGTCCGGTCCCAGTCGGGAAGGTTGTCCCGGCCGGACTCCCAGGGGTGGGAGATGGCGATCACTCCGTAGCCCTGTGGGTCGCGAGCGTCGTGGAACCATTGGTGCCACTTGTCGATGGCGTCATACAACGCCTGCGTCGGCAGTCGGTCGATTTCGGCGAGCCGACGCACGACGGTGGCTGCCACCGGCGGTTGGGATATGCCCGAGCTCGGCGGGTCTGCGTCGTTCACTCGCCATACCTCCGGTCCAGGGAAGTAGGTGGTGGCGTCGGACCAGAACACGATGTGGGGCACCATGCCCGTTGGCCATTGGGCTTCGAACAGCGTCTCGATCTCGGTCCACGCTCTGGCGGTGTCGAATTCGGCCCAGCCGAGGGCGACGAACAGGGAGTCCCAGTTCCATTGGAACGGGTAGAGATCGGCCGCTGGGACTGTGTAACCGCCTCGGTCGTTCTCGCGCAGGATCGCTCTGGCTTGGGTGGTGCGATCGGTGGTCGAGGTCGGGTCGTCCGGGCCGTCCGCCATCAGGCGTAGAGGACCGTTTCGGTTGCGGGGTCGATCCAGCGGATCTGGTCGTCTGGAAAGCGGACGTGGAGTTCCTGGTTGGCGGTGGCCGGGAACGTGGGGTGGGTGGAGACTTTGAGCCGATGACCGGCGATGGTGGCAGTCAGGAGGTTCTGGGACCCGAGGGGCTCGACCACGTCAACCTTCGCTGAGATTGACCCGGCCTCTGGTGATGTGAGGGCTTCCATGTTCTCGGCTCGGATGCCGAGCATGATCCGATCGCCGGTCAGGTCTCGGATGAGCGGCTGGACCTCGGGGCCGGGGGACAGTTCGTGGTCACCGATGGCCACGGTAACCCGGTCGCCGTTCCTTCGTATTGTCCCTTCGAGGAAGTTCATTGGCGGGTTGCCGATGAAGCTTCCGACGAAGCGGTTTGACGGTGACTCGTAGACTTTGGTGGGGACGTCGATCTGTTGGATTTCGCCGTCGCGCATGACGGCCACTCGATCGCCCATGCTGAGGGCTTCGATCTGATCGTGGGTGACGTAGACGGTCGTGGCGTTGACATCGGCCAGCAGCCGTTTCAGCTCGGCTCGCATCTCGAGACGCAGCAGGGCATCGAGGTTGCTGAGCGGTTCGTCCATGAGGAGTACCTTGGCCTCCATCGCCAGGGCCCGGGCTACCGCCACCCGTTGCCGCTGGCCTCCGCTCATGGCGCTGGGTCGTCGGTCGAGGAGGTCCTCGATGTGGAGCAGTTCGGCTGCGCTCCCCACTCGGCGATCGATGTCGGCTTTGTCGACCTTGTTCATCCGGAGACCGAAGCCGATGTTGTCGCGAACGGTCATGTGGGGGAAGATCGCGTAGCTCTGGAAGACCATGGAGATCTGGCGCTGGCCCGGAGGGAGGTAGGTGACGTCTTGGCCGCCGATGGCAATGCGGCCCGAATCAGCCATCCCGAGGCCGGCGATGGCCCGTAGCAACGTGGTCTTTCCACATCCGCTGGGGCCGAGCAGTACGAGGAACTCGCGGTCTTCGATGGTGAGGCTGGTGTCGCGAACGGCGACGTTGTCGCCGAAGGTCTTTGTCACTGACTCGACCCGGATTTCAGCCATGGCCCGATCCCTTGGTATGAAGCCCAATCATTTGCTTACTTGCCCCCACATGTTGAACAGGTACTTGCGGATGAAGAACATGAAGATGATCGATGGGACCATCAAGAAGAAGCTACCGGCGAACTGGAACGCGTCCGAGGAGTTGGCAAGCGAGGTCAGAAGAAGGGCGGGGAGCGTACGGTTCTCGATCGTGAGCACCGAGGCGGCGAAGACCTCGTTCCATGACAGCACGAAGGTGAACAGGCCAGACGCCGCGATCCCCGGCAGCACAAGTGGCATCACGATGTGGCGGAACGATTGGAGCGGTGTTGCCCCGAATATCTGCCCCGCCTCCTCGAGCTCGTAGGGCACGCTGGCAAACACGCTGGAGATGACCAGGATCGAGGTTGGCAGCGTGAGGGCGGTGTGCATGAGGGCCAGGCTGTAGACGCTGTCGAACACCCCGGCCCGCAGGAACAACACGGCCAGCGGGATCGACAGGACCACGATGGGAAAGGCTCGCACTGCAAGCACCGACAGCCGAAACAGATCCCGGCCTGCGAACACATAGCGGGCGATGGCGTAGCCGGCAGGCACCGAAAGCGCGGTAGAGAGCACCAAGGTGATGACGGCGACGAGGATGCTGTTCCAGAGGCCCCGGAGCACACCGTCGGATTCCAGGAAGAACCGCATCGTGTCGGTTGAGAACGGAATGAATGGCAGGACTCCCTTGGGGTAGGACCTCACCTCCTCCTGGGTGGTGAAGGCCATGGAGAACATGAAGAAGATCGGGAACAGGATCCAGATTGCGATGATTCCGGCTGCGACGTGTGTGGCCAGCCTTCCCCGCCGGGAGCGTCGCCGCATCCGTTGGTGGAGGGCGACGACCTCAGGGGAGTCGAGTGGGGGGAGCGTTGCCTCGGTGTCTCCGCCTCGGGTTGTCTGTTCGATGGTCATGACGGTCGCACCTCCTCTTGGGTCCGCACCGATCGCAGGTAGAACACGGCGCTAGCGACCGACAGTAGGAGGATGAACAGCGCGTAGGCCGAGGCCACGTTGTCGTTGCGGAGGTCGAAGTACTGGCGGAACGTTTCGTTGGCCAGCACGGTGACGACGTCTCCTCCACTGAGGGCGATGACCACGGCGAATACCTGGAAGGCCAGGATCGTTCGCAGGATCAGCGCAACCTGAATGCTGGGGCGGAGCAGCGGCAACATGATGTGGCGAACTCGCTGCCAGTAGCTGGCGCCGAAGAGTTCGGCCGCTTCCAGCGTCTCGTCGGGGATAGCCTGCAAACCCGACACCAGGATCACCATCACGATCGACGTCGCTCGCCACACCTCGGCCAACACGATGGCGAAGATGATCCAGCCTCTGGTCTCGGCGGTGAGGAACGCCTGGGGTCCATCGATGATGCCCAGCCCGTCGAGCACACTGTTGAGCAGCCCGTTGCCAGTGAAGATGGAGAAGAACAGGATACCGACGGCCAGGTCGCTCATCCCGATCGGCAGTGTGAACACATAGAGAAACCCGGAACTCATACGGATCCTGGCGTGGATGACCAGCGCCATGATCATGGCCAGCACGAACTGGGCTGGCAGGATCAGGACCATAAGCAGCAGCGTCGTCCGCAGGGCGGGACCGAAGAAGCGGTCATCCGCCATGTCTTCGATAAACCCGGTGGTGAACTCACCCGTCGTTCCCCGCTGCACCCGACCTTGTTCCTCGTTCTCGAAGATCTGAAGGAAGCGGGAAGGGGCCCATCCTTGGGCTGCGCTCGGGTCATCGACCGAAGAGACCAGGAACCACACCTCCAGGATTGCCACCTCGTCGATGGCGATCGG
>JAVJHY011584642.1:0-10720 GCA_035593235.1 Phascolosoma agassizii | reverse complement strand
CCACCAACCTTCCGTTATTATTACTATCTTCTCTGGCATTCATCCCTGACAGGAGAGAGTCAGTGTAATCGGCCCAATGGCCGAATAATTTTCTGTGGATTCACGATGTTACACGTTGAACGCCTAACCAAAACCTTCCCCACAAAACCCCTGTTTTTAGAGGCCTCAGCCCATCTGAAACCCGGTACCCGCGTAGGACTGGTAGGCCCCAATGGGTCAGGAAAAACGTCCCTCTTACGTATGATTCTCGATGAAAATGATATTGAAAGCGGCCAAATCCGAAAACGCCCACATCTCCGAATAGGCTATCTCCCACAGGAATTAGAAACACTGCCTGGCAATACCATCTTGGATGCCACTCATCGTGATGAATTCCCCGAGTATGAAGCCAAACGCATCCTGGCGGGACTCGGATTCCAAGAGGGAGATTGGGATCGAAAAATTCAAGCCCTCTCCGGTGGCTATCGAATGAGAGTGGCCCTAGCCTATCTCCTATTATCGGCTCCAGATGTGTTGATGTTGGACGAGCCCACCAACCATCTTGATAAACCCACACAACGATGGCTTGAGAACTTCCTGATCAATTCACCGTTCACGCTACTCATCATCAGCCACGATATTGAATTTCTCGACAAAATGGTCACCCATATCTGGGAAGTCCGCAATCACACATTACAAGAATATCGCGGCAATTACACACGATTCCAAAAGCTCAAAACCGAACGAGACGCACAGGAAGAAGCTGCGGCCAATCGGCAATCCAAAGAAATTAATCGCGTCCAATCGTTTGTGGACCGCTTTCGATATCAAGCCAACAAGGCCACTCAAGTCCAATCGCGCATCAAGGCATTGGAAAAAGTTAAACGCATTGAATTGCAGCGGGATACCAAACGCCTCAGATTTAAATTTCCGGATCCTCCAACCAGCGGCAGAGAAGTCCTGGATATGCAGAACATCAACAAACGATACGGCGAGAAAATCGTCTACCAGGGATTAGACTTTGCCATTGAGCGAGGCCAGCGAATCGCCTTTGTCGGAGAAAATGGAGCCGGAAAATCAACACTCCTTAAAATGCTAGCCGGTGTTTTAGAGTTCGAAGAAGGCAAACGAACTGTCGGACATGGCGTCACGATTCATTATTTCGCACAACACCAAGCGGAAATTCTGCATCCTGAACACAGCATCCTAGACTCCCTCGAAGATGCTGCCCCTATGGCTGAACGAAACTTTCTTCGCGGATTGGCCGGCGCTTTTCTCTTCACCGGGGATGATCAACACAAACCCATCAAGGCCTTAAGTGGAGGAGAACGCAATCGCGTCGCCTTAGCCCGCATGCTCGTCGAACCAGCCAACACCTTGCTCTTGGACGAGCCCACCAATCATTTAGATCCTTCATCGGTCGACATGTTAACCGATGCTCTCCTTCAATTTCCCGGCACAATTGTCTTCATCTCGCATGACCCCACGTTTCTCATGCGGGTGGCCACACGGGTCGTAGAAATTGATGAGGGCAAAGCACGAGACTATATCGGGGACTATGAATACTACTGCTGGAAACGATCAAAGGAATTAGAAGATCAAATTCCGCCAGAAGTTAAAGTTGATAAGAAAAAGTCGAAAAAAAAGGATAAACCCAAAAAAGAAAAGCCCACAACTGAGCCCTTCACCAATGGAACCACCACCACAACGGCAACTACACCCTCTACGGCACCGTCTCGGCGAGACCTCTCCAAAAGTATTGCCCGGTTAGAAAAACAAGTCGGGAACGTCGAAACGGAAATTGCACAACTTGAAGAACAAATCAAAGCACGCGATATAGAACTAGCCGACCCAGCCACATACCAAGACTACTCCCGCTGGAATACCCTTCATCAAGAACGCGAAAAATGGGGACGAGACTTGGACCGCCTCACTCACAAATGGGGCGACCTCAACACCCAACTCGAAAAACAACAATCCCAAATTCTCTAAAGAATAGTCTTTCTGTGCGTTATCACTCTTTACTCACCCTTTCTCTCCTTTGCACAAATTCTTCCCAAAATAAGGCCACCTATCTCCTCTCCCCAGACCTTGCCCATTCAAGTCTTGTCCTCCCTTGACCCAATAGACAGAGAGATCGCCGGGGCATCAACAACCTACGGAAACAGTCACCCCAAATAATCCGCAAGCAAGGCTTAAAGAGAAAAAGCCGATAAGGTCCTATAGTTCTTGATCTATTGGACGGGTCACGGCGACACAAGGAGGATGCAGGTATGCTGACAGAATTATCCACCATTCAAACTCAAGCTCCGAGCCTTCTCCCCAAAAAAGCTACACCTCCTCGATCAGAACAGGCCCGCCCAGCCACTACATCCCAGACTGACACGGTTTCCTTGAGTGGGCCGACATCACGTAAAGATGTGGCAGCGCTTGTCTTGAATAAAACCTTGGCCAACATTCAAAAAGCCGGCGGCCTGGAACCGGCTCAAAACCTTTATAGTGGCCTCTCACAAAAAAACCTCCAAAATCTCGAAAGCCTAGTAGAGTCGGCAAAAGCCGATTTGGGCGTATCTGCTGACACATCCCTCGATGTCACTCCCGAAGCCACGGCGAATCGGATAGTGGACTTTGCCCTGCTCGCTTTTTCGCAATTTCAAGACAACAATACTGACTTAAGTGAAGAAGATGTTCGAAGCGAATTTGTGGACTTTATTGGCAAAGCTATTGGAAAAGGTGTTGATGAAGCCCGAGACATCCTCACTGGTCTCAACGCCCTAACAGAGGAAGTCGATTCCGACATTACCACCACCGTCGATATCATCAATCAACGCCTCCAAGAATTCGCTGACCAGGGAACGGCAAAAGATCCTTCAACAGACCAAAGAAGCAACGAAGAAACAACTCTTTCATCCTTGAATTAAAACAAGGGAGGTCTTTCTTCTCTCTCGCTATCTCTCTGCACCCAACCACCAAAATCGCCTTTTAAACATCTAATTCGATTAGAAAAGTTCAAGCCTCTCGCCTAAAACTCCTTCATCAGAAACGCGAAAAATGGGGGCGTACCCTCGACCGTCTCACCCACAAATGGAGCGACCTCAACACCCAACTAGAGAAGCAACAATCCCAAATTTCCTAACTATCCTTAACAGCGCCTCGACCGATTGTCCATCTTCACTATTGTCAGTGCATATGGATTGCTGACCTATTTTGACTAACTGATTCGAGATTGAGCGAATCCCACAGATCTCCGGTCGACTTGAAATTGACGACTCGCTGAATTTAACATACACTACTAATGTATACATTACAAAAAAAAGGGGGGGGGGAGGGGAGGATATGGTACGAACCCAAATCTATTTGACGGAGGAGGAGAAGGCGCAGCTGGAAACCATTGCCCTGACGCGGGGAGTGAAGCAGAGTGAGTTGATTCGAGAAGCCGTCGATGAGCTCATTGAAAAATATACACCCTCGCAGCGCCTTGCCAAAATCAAACAGGCCCAAGGACTTTGGAAAAACAGACGCGACCTCCCCACCTTACGTAATCTTCGGTCAGGATGGAGCCGAAGAACCAAAACATGAACAAACCCTTCTTGGTCGATTCAGATGTTTTAATCGACTATCTTAGAGGTTTCAACTTATCTTGCGACTTCATGGAAAGACATATAGACAGAATAGCTCTATCCGTCATCACCATTGCCGAAATACGAGCTGGGATCAAAGGGAAAGAAGAAGAGCAGGCCTTTGAACAGTTCCTCTCGGCCATCTCCCTCTACGATGTGACTCAACCCATAGCTGAGATGGGAGGAGATTGGGTTCGACAATTCGGCCGGTCTCATGGAGTTGAAATTCCAGATGCCTTAATTGCAGCCACCGCCACGGCCCATCACCTTGAACTAAAAACTCTCAATACCAAACACTACCCAATGATTAAAAACCTCGCCCCCGCCTACCAAAAACAATAACCATCAGCCGATTAATTTCATACTTAACAACGGCTGCTAGTAAGTTGATTACATCCAGGGCCGTCATCCCCTTCCCTGCCGTCATCGCTCAGATCCTCCATCATTGGAGATATTGCCCAACACCCGCCTTCAATGAGATTGGCCGATAGAGAACCATGGCCTTGGTCCTCATAGGTCTAACAAATATGCTTATCTCAGCCAATCTTTGCGCAAGAGATAACAAAAAGAAACCGATAAGACTTGATAGTTCCAATAAATTTCATACGATTCACGGAAGCTTAAGGAGTGAAGTGCATATGCTAACAGAAGTATCCGCCTTTCAAACTCAAGCCACTAACCTCCCCCAAAAGGCATCGCAAGCTCGAACATCTGAATCCCGTCTAGCGGAATCAGCCAAGACAGATACGGTTTCTCTCAGTGGCCCGACATCTCGAAAAGACGTGGCAGCGCTGGTTTTGGAAAAAACCTTCGCCCACATACGCAAGACAGGAGGTCACGGGGAAGACACCAGTCTCCGCAATGCCTTATCCATCAAAGATCTTCAAAAACTCGAAAACCTCGTGCAAGAGGCGAAAACAGATCTTGGCGTATCCCCGAGCACATCTCTCGATGTCTCGCCCGAAGCCACGGCGAATCGAATAGTGGACTTTGCCCTGCTCGCTTTTTCGCAATTTCAAGACAACAATACTGACTTAAGTGAAGAAGATGTTCGAACCGAATTTGTAGAATTTATTGGCAAGGCCATAGGAAAAGGCGTCGATGAAGCCAGAGACATCCTCACAGGCCTCAACGCGCTAACAGAGGAAGTAGACATCGATATTACCACCACAGTCGACATCATCAATCAACGTCTCCAAGATTTCGCCGATCAGGGAAAGACTGAAGAGACCGCATCACTTCAAACGAACGATCAAGAAACAACGCCGGCATCCTTGAATTAAAACCAAACATCTCCAAGCCTGGCAGACTTTAAGGCTCCCTCCCTCAAGAACGCGAAAAGTTGGGACGCGACCTAGATCGCTTCATCCCCAAATGGGTTAACCTCAGAGCCCAACTCGAAAAACAACAATCCCCAATTTCCTCATGTGAAAACGTTAAATCTACCTCACGAAGATGGGAGAAAGAGATTGAGGATTTGCAAGTCACAAATCTGTTGGCCATCACTGCAAGTCTTTTTAATGCCACGTATCAGAACCTGCATGAAGGGGCCGTTGATTATTAAAGAATCATAAAACGAATACGGTGTGTCCTGCTGAAGAATAGGGGTGGCGGAATCAATACTGAGGGAAACAGAACAGCAGAGTGGCCCCCTCGAACCAGGTACGTCACTCACAATTGTGGAGATCGACTTGCTAAACCCAAAATTTCAAAAAAAAGCCCAGGCCCGGCGTACTTTGAGAATGCCACAGTCACGAAGGAGAGAAGAAGAAAATACAGGAAAAGGGTAAAAGAGAAAAGAATAAAGGGTTAGGGTGTCCTGGCCAGACGGAACCCCGTTTTGACGTCGGTGGTAAGACCAGAAAGGGGCCAGCTGCGATCGGCCGAACGGACATCTCGTGGTATGTTGCTCCAGCCCCCGCCGCGCAATACACGCGTCCCGCATGATCCGCCCCTAGCCGGTTCACGCGCTAAATCATCCGACCTCGCTCCTTCATAATTGTAATAGCAGTCCTGGACCCATTCCCACACATTGCCACTCAAATCATACAGGCCCCAGCCCGTGGGTTCTTTACTTCCTACGAGTGCCGTTTTATTCGTGGGATTCCCACCATACACCGCATAGTGGTCCAAGTCGTCTTTATTCGATGTGCCCGCCCAGATCTCTTGTTTCTTCCCGCTTTTTGCAGCATATTCCCATTCCGCCTCCGTCGGGAGACGATATCTCCGCGTTCCCGTCAGCCCAACCTTTTGGTTCAACCAATCCACATAGGCCTGGGCATCATGCCAACTCACACAGACCACTGGATGCTGATTCGTTTGAGAAAACCCTGGGTTCTTCCAGTTGAAGTCATATCCCCGATTAAAACTAAAACAACCTTTCTCTCGTTCCGCTTCAGTCTGGTAACCCGTAGACGTAATAAACCTTCGAAATGCACCCACAGTCACTTCCATCTCGCTCAGTTCAAACGTTTGGATCGTAACATGATGTTGCGGGCCTTCATCGTTCTGTCTTCCGTCTTCATTTTCAGGCGAACCCATGAGAAACGTCCCTCCTGAAATCAACACCATCTTCGGTCCCCCACGCGCTTCCAGAGATTTGGCCGTCACCCGCGAGGTGAAAGCCTCCCCTGAACGCGCGGCAATTTGATCTCGAGAGGGCTCAACTTGGCACCCTGGAATACAAAAACGTCCGCGGACCTGATCATAATACGCTGGAAATTGCTCATGCTCATAGATTTGAGCTTGGGTATAAACTTTATCCCGAACTGTTACGGCCAACTCTTGAAGGGAGAGACTCGAATCTTCTATTAAAGGCACGAGATGTCTGGTATATAGGGATAAAGGCTCTGGATCTTCACGATTGGTTCGCTCCAGCGCAATCCCACCAGCGTCCGCCGAATACATAATAAAGGTACCTTTGGGGGGAACTGTTGTCGCCAATCCTTTGGTGAGGCCCTCCCCCTTCACCCCCTGTGCGAAGGGATCATTTCTGCAAGCATCCAAGATAAGGAGGGTGACTTGTGGGGTTATCTGGTCACCCCTCCCTAAGTCCAGCAGCATTTCGGAGACACTGATAGATTTTTTCTGCAATTTGACTTCCCGTCCCGATTCTAAATAGGGAATATCACTCGGAAGTAAATAATTATTGCCGTTTCGTTGAACTCCATGACCAGAAAAGTAGAACAGCAGGGTGTCGTCGGGACTAATCTTATCTAAAACTTCCAACCATTTTTCCTCAAATTGGGGTAAGGTCAGGTCATAGCCAGGAATCACCTCGTATTGCAATGACTCCAGCACGGAAGTCATTTTCACAGCATCATTCACGGCCTTCTTCAACGTTTTTTCATTGCCTAAAATGGTATAGGTGCCTATGCCCACCACAAAAGCCAGTCGTTTTCCAACCGCCTCCTTCGCGGCCCAGAGGGGCGTAGCCATGAGAAGAACACTCATGGCACAGAGGCAAAGGCAGAGCACGACCCGCCAAATCCAACGACCTCGCCTATTCTTTCGTTTCAATCTTCCAAGCATTCTGTGCCTTGTGTCGCTAGCATCCTTGGACGTCTTGAGGATTATCGCCAGGCTGAAAGACATCCCGTTGTTTCCACTTTTCCCAACTCATGCGGGGATCGCAGGGCAACTGCCTTAAGACACGACGCTCGCCTTCAGCCTTGAGTCGTCTATTGCCCTCCCATGCACTGTCTCCAAACCAATCCACTGCCTTATAGATCCCCCACACTGTCAGGGATGGAAGACCAAATTCCTCCATTCCTAACTTTAGAATTTCGTCCGCTTCGGCTTTGGGACGAGTTTGGGTCCAATACAAATAATCATGAATGATCGCAGCATGGGCATAGGGGCCATCAGGTCGAAGCACCGAGTAAAAAATTCGGGGGATACTGGTCAGGTCCGTCACGAACCCCCTGGGGACCATCACGGGTTGATAGGACGTCTGCCCTGGTTTAGGGGTCCAGGACAATTCTTCCCGCACACAGTACATCGGTTCACGAAATTTTGTGAGGGTTACCAAACCTCCAGGGGCCTTACCTTTGGCCTCCAGTCTCATCACTTCCAACATCCACGCTTCTAGGGCCGTAGCTGGCTGTTGGTTCACGAGAGCTTCTTGCTGGGCTAACCATTGCTTGATTTCTTCATCGCTAGGGCGTGAAGAATCAGTACGAGCCGCCTGAGCCTTCGTGCGACCACTCAGTGCACCAAGAATGGTCACCGTTGCAAGCATGAACAACTGACGGCGTGAAAGGTAGGTCAACACTCAGCCCTCCTGGCATTTTCATGGGACCACAGACAACCAAACAACTGACTTGTGCCAGACTTGAACATCACTCTTTGTTCGGTATAGCGATTAACTCTTCTGCTACAAGCCTGCAGAGCAAAAAGAATGGCATGTTCCTTAATTAAATGCAACAGACACGACGAGGAGACTCTTCTACAACACTCGCAATCATCAACACAAAAAGGGAATGTACAAGATCTAGCATTTTCAGACAACAAAGCCGCAACCTCAGGAGAAGAACCTTGAGATCGATAATACTGGCAGCCTATTCATTCCTTAGAAAATGTGGTGGCACGCCCTAAGAGTGGATGCTTTTAGCAAGCGGCAGACTTAGATTGAGTACAGCACATTGAACTTCTAAAATATAAACGGACCTCTCGTTTCAGCAATCTCTCCTGGTCTTGTGGTGTGGCCGAGCAGTGCAGCCGACACCGGGAGAAAGGCGCGCAGTGTTTGAGCGTAGCGAGTTTGCGCGCCGCCGGAGTCGGCGAACCGCGAAGGGAACCCGAAGGGCCACACCTCGACCAACATGGTTTTGGGTCCTTTTGCCGAAACAAAAGGGCCTCGTCCGCCGGGGCGAAACCTGGCTCTTTAAATCTAAATTTAATATTTACGATGGAGCATTGAGGTCTTCTTCGTCAGCAGAAGAAGCACTGGCTGAACCAGAGGGTCGATAGTACTTACGTCCTTTTAATTCTTTGGGAAGATGGGTTTGCTCTCTAGCTCCTTTCGGATCGTCATGGGCATAGCGATAGTCTTCTCCATAATCCAAGCCCTTCATCAACGACGTCACGGCATTACACAAATGCAGCGGTACGGGCAGATTGCCTTTTTCCTTGGCATCTTTCTTCGCAGCTAGCAAAGCGGCATATGACGCATTGCTTTTGGGAGCGGTGGCTAAATAGGTGACCCCATGTGCCAGATTGATTTGCACTTCAGGTAACCCTATGACTTCCACTGCATGAAAGACTGCTGAGGCGATCACCAGCGCCTGGGAATCGGCCATCCCAACGTCTTCAGAAGCAAAAATCATCATTCGTCGTGCGATGAATTTGGGATCTTCTCCTCCCTCTAACATCCTTGCCAGCCAATACAGCGCCCCGTCCGAATCAGAATCCCGCATGCTTTTGATAAAGGCCGAAATGAGGTTGTAATGCTCTTCTCCATCGCGATCATATCGTAAAGCCTTTTGCTTGAGAGCTTGTTCTACTTGAAGTTGATCAATTGTTGCAGACTTACCTGACCCCGCATTTTGGCTAACCACGAATTCCAGCCCTGTTAACATATAACGGGCATCACCGTTGCCATATCCAATCAACAGATGTTTGGCGGCCGAAGTGAGGGTGACGTGTGAAGATCCCAGTCCACGCTTTGTGTCCGAAAGTGCACGGTCAAGGATTTGCCCCAAGGCCTCATTGTTTAAAGAATTGAGCACCACCACCATGGATCGCGACAACAAGGGCGCGATCACTTCGAAGGAAGGGTTCTGCGTGGTTGCTCCAATAAGAGTGATATCTCCTCGTTCGACATAGGGAAGAAAGGCATCTTGTTGGGCTTTATTGAATCGATGAATTTCATCCACGAAAAGAAGCGTGCGTTGTCCAGACACTTTCCTCCTTTGTTGAGCCGTCTTCAGCAGTCCACGCAGTTCTGGGACGCCACTAAGCACTGCCGAGAATGGCACGAATGTGGCTTTGGTTTTCTTGGCAATGAGATTTGCTAGCGTGGTCTTCCCTGTACCTGGTGGCCCCCATAAAATTAGTGATGGCACACGATCATGCTCAATAGCTATCCGCAATGGCTGATCTTCTGCCAGTACTTCAGCTTGTCCAACAAACTCATCAAAATCCTGTGGGCGCATTCGATCCGCTAACGGAGCTTGGCGATTATCTTCAGGTTCCTGACTAGGAAAGAGATCGGCTTGAGATTGGGATTCGAATAATTCCATGAAAACTTAGCTTTTTCAAAATTGTTTTACGTCTCCTTCTCTTTTCTCCACTATGCTATAACCATTGGACAAGCTGCCGCAAATATTGCTGAGACTCATGACTGAATATTATAGAAAAATGATTGAATCATCTAAATCACAGAAATATTCGTCTTGCTGAATTCCGACGCCTGCTGTCTGGCCCAAACGAATGACGCTCTTTTATGTTGGCGAACCTTGTTTGAGCAAAGCGAGTTGGTTCGCACTCCCTAGGCTAGCGTCTACCCTATTCAATAAAAACCAGACAGGGCGTCAATGGTTTTGGGTCCTTTTCCCGAAAGAAAAGGACCTCGGCTGCCGGGCCGAAACCCGGCAACGCAGAAAATTGCTATAACCCAAGAACTAGTAAAACGAGACCGCCGCAGTTCCATCGCTAACCATTTTTGACTGGAAAAAAATAAGTGAATTCTTGATAATCAAGGAAAAGCTATAGAGCCTACATCATCTATTCTGTCTTATCCTAAAAAACCCATGAGGAAAGGAATGAAGAGTGAAAACCGTTATTGATGGCATGACCGTTGGATATACCGACCAAGGGGAAGGCACACCTCTTGTCTTCATCCATGCCTTTCCACTATCCAAAATCATGTGGCAACCGCAAGTCGATGACCTGCAAGACACGTATCGAGTGGTTACCATCGACTTAGGAGGACATGGAGAATCCGATATCGTGCCATGGAATGATTCATTGGATGCTTATGCCAAGAATATCATCCGCTTACTTGATCATCTCGAGATTGTTCAGCCCGTATTTGTTGGCTTGTCGATGGGCGGGTATATCCTCTTTTCAATCTACCGGCATTATGCAAATCGGGTGAAAGCGATGGTCTTAGCTGATAC
>JAVJHY011584533.1:0-10727 GCA_035593235.1 Phascolosoma agassizii | reverse complement strand
GATTGGTGAGAAATGCCTCCTAGGGGCCAATGCAGGGGCTGGTATCTCCTTGGGGTTAGGCTGTACAATTGCCGCTGGACTCTATAAATACGCTGGTATGAAAATCTCTCTCTACAACGAAAAAAACCAGGCCATCGATCTCGATGGTACCCTGGTTGATGAGGGAAAGAATATTGTCAAAGCCACAGCGCTCTCAGGAAGAGATAAGCTGCTCTTTATTCAAGACTCTGTGTCGGGCCAGGTTATTTGTAAACCCAACCCAAAAACCATTGAACTCAATGCTGATCTTCACTCACACAACTGATTGAATCACTTCGTGTTCAGAAGCCCAAAGCGCTGCATATCATGTAGAATTTGGGCTTTTGTCATAGGGGGCTCTCTCAGCCAATAAAACTCTATACTGGGACCGCCTTCTGCTTTAAGAGAGAGTTTGTAAGCCCGAATCAAAAGCATGAGTTCTTCTGGTGAATAGTAGACCTTTTTTTTGCGCAAAAGATCCCTTGGATTCAATTCACGATAAATCCACTCTCTATACAGAATCAAGCCCTCTCCATAGCCCCGAAACACCGCCCTCAAATCAGTGCGGTGCTCATAAATAGGTGTGCCCCCAGAAACCATCTGAAAACCGATCCCAATAATACCCGGGATGCCACCACCCACATAATCCAGGGTGTGTGAAAGCTCATGGGCTAAAATGGCTTTGATCGCTTGAGGTGGGCATTTCAATTCAAAAACACGGGGGTTAAAGTTGACCACATAGACAGGTGAAAACCCAAAGAGAGTCATCGGCTCAAAATTGCTTTGAAAAAAGCTATCTCGCTCATAAAAAGGAGCTATTTTTATCTGTTTTGAAGCCAATTCGGGAAATTCATGTGCAATCAAACTTTGAATGCTTTCAGAAACAAAATCTGCATTCTGTTGTTCAGAATGGGTCAGGGCCCAAACAGGAGCTTGAAAGCCAAATAATATGAAGAGAATAAAAAAGTTTTTGAACATCTGTTTTCCTTAGGTGAGATCCTTGCCCAATGCTTGACCCCTTGTTAGACTAGAACCCATCAATAATACAACAAAGAAGAGCTTTTATGACACAGATCTATGATTTCAAAGCCATCACCCTTCAAGGACAGGAAAAACACTTAAGCGACTATGAGGGAAAAAGTATCCTGATCGTTAACGTCGCCAGCAAATGTGGATTTACTCCCCAATACAAAGGCTTAGAACAGCTTTATCAAGACTATAAAGAACAAGGTTTTGAAATTTTAGGCTTTCCTTGTAATCAATTTGGGGCCCAAGAACCGGGCTCTAGCGAAGAGATTCAATCTTTTTGCAGCTTGACCTATCAAGTCAGTTTCCCCATATTTGAGAAAATAGAAGTCAACGGAAAAAACACTCACCCACTCTACGCCTATCTCAAAGCTGAAGCTCCCGGATTACTTGGAACCCAAGCCATTAAGTGGAATTTCACAAAGTTTTTAGTAGATAAAAAAGGGCAGGTGGTCACCCGTTTTGCCTCAGCAGATACCCCAAAACAAATTGAGAAAGGCCTCAAGTCTTTACTTTAGATTCGCCACTCGTCCAAATCCATTTCATCTAACATATCCATGTCTAAGTTATTCCATTTTTGCACTTGAATATAGTCTTGGTTTTGGGTGCGACGGCTCCGGGCACGCCCCACAGTGCCCAGCTTAAGCATTTGGTCTTGCTGGTTTTTACCCACAGCTTTTTTTGTTTTGCTCTCAACCCGGCTCTCCCCATAGGTGCGATCACGGTACATCACTTCAATTTCAGCCAAGAGTTTCAGGTAGTTCCCATAGCGTATAGACTCATCATAATGCGCCTGAACAGCACAGTCAGTCTCATCTCTGTGCAGACAATCACTAAAAGCACAATCAGGAATATGGGGCAAGAACTCAGGATACATCTCGGCCAGCTCAGCGCGATCCAAAGGGGGCAAATGACAATTGCTGAATCCAGGACTGTCAGCGAGCCAACCAGCGTTATCTGAGCGATCAATCCGATGCAAAGAAACATGGCGAGTGGTGTGTTTTCCCATACCTATTTTTTGATTGACAATCCCGGTACTTAAATCACAATCTGGATTTAGATAATTGATCAAAGTGGACTTGCCAACCCCTGAGGCCCCTGCCAAAACAGACACCTTATCTGACAAATAGGCTTTGAGGTCATCAAAGCCCTCACCTGTTTCAGTCGAAATAAAGAACAGAGGGAATCCCCCATACTCTTCGGTTAAAATCTCTTTTAAATCTTCTGATATAAAATCACACTTGCTAATACAAATCACAGGAGAAAGGCCTTCATAGAGCACACTTAAAAGCAAGCGATCTACCAAAATCGGATTAAAATCAGGCTCATGACAAGACATCACCAAGAGCACCTGATCCACATTGGCGATAGAGGGTTTTTTTAGCTCATTCCGCCGGGGCAAGATCTCACCAACAGCAGGCCGTTCGTGCTCCAAACCGTCAAGGCGAACCTTGTCTCCCACTTTTGGAATATATCCGGCCTTTTTTAAATTGGCTCTCACGGTGCATAAATAGTTTTGCTGATCCAGCACCACCGAATAAAAATTGGCTTCTGCTTTGATCACCAACCCAACACTTACGCTCACGCTTGAATCAAGTCCACATCTTTTAAGCGCAATTGGCCGCAAGCAGCCATATCATCTTGTCCATGATTGTGACGGATCGTAACGGGGAACCCGGCCGACTTCACAATGTATTGAAAGTCAAGAATTTCTTTGCGCGGAGGAGCTTGAAACTCACTGTCTACAGGATTGTAGGCAATCAAGTTAATATGACAGTGAATCCCTTTCAGGTTCTTCACCAAAAGCTTGGCATCTTCTGCAGAAGTATTATAACCTTTGAGCATTGTGTATTCAAAAGTCACCCTGCGCCCCGTATCATGGGCATAACGTTTGGCCACATTCAGAAGGGCATCCAATTTATATTTGCGATTGATGGGCACCAGCTTATTTCTCACCGTAGGACTGACACTGTGCAAAGAAATCGCTAAATTATAATTTAACTTTTCTTTCATCAGCTTCTCAATTTTGGGAATCACACCAGAAGTAGAGATCGTGATATTGCGTATGCCAATACCCACGTCTTTATTCAAAATATCAATGGCCTTAATCACTGAGTTATAATTTAATAAAGGCTCGCCCATGCCCATAAAGACAATCCGGGAAATCCGGTCCAAAGAGGTCTTGTCTTTGAGAATGCCTTTGTCTACCAACCCCTGCATCAAAAGGTATTGGTCCACAATTTCGCCTGCGGTCAAATTGCGGCGAAACCCACTCAAACCGGTCGCACAAAAGGGACAACCCACATTGCAGCCCACTTGAGAAGACACACAAGCAGTCAGGTGTTTTCCCTGAACAATAATCACACACTCAATAATTTGACCATCGGCCATTTTGATTAAAAATTTGGTCGTGCCATCTCTTGAGCAAACAGTGTCATGGATGGTCTGGGCAGAAAGCACGGCCTTTTCCTTTAAAGTCTCTCTAAAGGCCTTGCTCAAATCTGTCATATCGTCAAAGGATCTTACCTTTTTCTGATAGATCCATTTGGCCAGTTGCTTCCCACGAAAGGGTTTTTCATTTAAAGTGGCCGTCACCCAATTCACAATTTCATCTTCAGATAGGCCAACCAAATATTTCTCTGTCATTATATTTTCCAATTCAGGGGTTAAATCTAGGTATTTTGCTTTCATTGTCCCATTTTCGAAGCCAATCAGTCTAGTACTCAAGACTAAAAAAAAAATTTAAAAAAATCACAAATGGTATGATTTAATCCCAGATCAATTTATAGGGAGAAAACAATGAAAAAAGTAGCTGTGGTTTTATCGGGATGTGGGGTCTTTGATGGGGCTGAGATTTACGAGTCCACCCTCACACTGTTGGCCTTGGACCGCCTCAATATTCCCTACCAATGCATGGCCCCAAATATAGAACAAATGCATGTCATCAATCACCTGACTGGCGAGGTCACAGAAGGTGAGAGCCGCAACGTTTTGGTTGAGTCTGCCCGCATTGCCCGAGGAGAAATATTAGACTTGGCTGAGGCCACCCTCTCAGATTATGATGCCGTCATCTTCCCTGGTGGCTTTGGGGCAGCAAAGAACCTATGTGATTTCGCTGTCAAAGGGGCCAAATGCAAGGTTAACCCTGTGGTGGAAAAGTGGATCACAGCAGCCTATGAAGCAAAATTGCCTCTGGGATTTATTTGCATTGCCCCAGCTCTGATGGCAAAGGTCGCTGAAATAATAGGCATTAAAACCCAATTGACCATAGGCAATGACACAGAGACAGCTCAGCAGATTGAGGCCCTGAATAGCCATCACCAAGCCTGTGGCACCACAGATATCGTGATCGATGAAACCCATCGCATTATCACCACACCAGCCTATATGTTGGCTGGCCGCATTTCAGAAGCCGCTGATGGCATTGAAAAACTGGTCAAAGCAATCACTGCTTGGATTCATTAATTCAACGCATAAAAAAAAGCGACCCCGCGAGGTCGCTTTTTTTGTGCCAACCTGATTTATAGCCCAAAGATGATTTTGAAAAAATAGAAAATCACAATCGCAACCACAGCAGCAAAAGGCACCGTGATCACCCAAGACTTAACAATATTGAGTACCACTTTTTTATTGATGCCGCCCACACCTTGGGCAAAACCAATTCCTATGACAGCCCCAACCAATGTATGAGTGGTCGAAATAGGCATTCCCAATTTAGATCCAAGCAGAATGGTAATGGTCGCAGCCAGCTCAGCTGAAAAACCACGCACAGGGGTTAGTTCAGTAATATTATTACCAATGGTTTGAATGACCTTATAGCCATAAGTGGCAAGGCCAATCACAATACCAACCCCACCCAAAAGAGCGATCCATAAGGGCATCCCACCAGGGCCAGCGGCTGTGGATCCTGTTTTATACACAGAAGCAATCACTGCCAAAGGCCCAATTGCATTTGCCACATCATTTGAACCATGGGCAAAAGCCATACTACAGGCTGATAAAATCTGCATTTTCATAAATACTTTTTCAACCGTAGAAAACTGGGCCCGAAGTTGCCCTGTACCAAAGCGGTTTTGCTTTTCAGGTACATCTTCTTTAAGGCGCCGTAATAGAAGCGCGCTGACCAAGGCTGCTGTTGATGCAATTGCAAAAGAAATACCTAACGCCTGAGACAAAGAAAGATCCAAGTGCAGGTTTTTAAGTCCTTTATAGACCACAGACATGCTGATAATTCCAAAAAGACTAAAAATCAAAAATGGCCCAATTCTCTTAAAAGCCTGAATCGGCTCTGGGTTGTTATAAATCATTCGCCGAAGCGAGGTGAAAATCAAATAGGCTGCAATGCCCCCAAACAAAGGAGACACAACCCAACTTGAGACAATTTGAAGTACTTTACCCCAATAAATAGCGTGGGGCCCAATTGCTGCCACACCAATCCCCACCACAGCACCCACGATGGCATGTGAAGTAGAGACGGGAAGGGCAAAAAGAGTGGCAATAAAAAGCCAGATTCCAGCTGCCAATAAAGCAGAAAGCATCCCCATTGCAAGCAGTTCAGGCTTGCCAGTAAAGCCAGAGGGATCGATCAGCCCCTTGCGCAAGGTGTCGGCTACACCACCCCCAACAAAAACAGCACCACTACATTCACAAATAGCAGCAATGATAATGGCTTGCTTTAAAGTCACGGCCTTCGAACCCACAGACGTGCCCATGGCGTTCGCTACATCATTGGCCCCGATATTCCAAGCTTGGAAGCCAGCCGCCAAAATCCCCAATATTAATATGAGGGTTAAAAGTTCCATGTTATTTCTCCATTAACATGCGTAAAATAGTGGCTGTTTTTTCAAAGGACAAACCCACAGCCTCCAGTTTAGCGATGATTTTATTCCACAGAATCACTTCTGTGGGCTCCAAACCCGTATTGGGCTGGAATATGGTGACCATGGCTTCATGGCTCTCTACTTCAAGTTCATGGGCTTTCTGACTGATACCATGAACCATTTGGGAAACCGCTTTGGCTTCTGGCCCTCTAAAAGAGGCCTCAACCAAACCTGGCAATTCATCCAATAAGATATTAGAAAGATACTCTCTCAATTTATCAACGGTTTCAAGTACAGGCTCAATTTTATGCTCAAGGGTCCCTGGGTAACCCAGGTAACGGACTGTAAAAAGCTTAGCGAGTTTCTCAGTGCGATCAGAAATACTGTCCATAGAAAAAATAAGCTCTAGAAAATCTCTTTTGGGAAACGGAAAAAAAAGACTTTCACTTACAATTTGACGGATCACGTGCTTGACCTCATCAATTTGCCCTTCAATTTCTGAAATTTCCTTAGACAGCGCTCTTGTTGTTTCAAGATCACCCACTTTAATAGCTTGAAAGAGCTTGGGAAGCAAATAGGTCGCTTTATTGGTCAAGCGCATCATTTCTTGCACATGACCAAAAGGGGATTTACCCAGTAATTTATCCAATCGGATACCCATAATCACAGACTCCTTCAAACGGTTTATACATATAGATTTTGGTGTCAATATATACTGTTCAATCCGGTATGGTAAGGGCACAAAATAGAATTTAACTCAATTTTATTGATCCCCAAATTAAGCTATCTTAATGAGTGCTTGAGTATGCTGAGTTTTTCTTATTTTTAATATTAAATTCCGGTTAAAATATGACAAAAAATTAACAGAATTTCACCTCGAATTTTGTTAAAATAAGATCTAGTATTAATCGGTCAGCAATTAGCTTTACCGTATCATTACTTTCACTTTTCAGAAGCATATTAAGGATAAATCAAGATGCACTGTTTTTTTAATGATAATCAATTGCTCTTAAACGATGTTTGCCATGCAAATCACTTTTGGGGGCGTTTAAAAGGGCTTTTGGGAAAGCAGTCTCTTTTAGAGAATGAAGGGCTTTTAATTGAACCCTGCAATTCGATACATACCCTTGGGATGAAATTTCCCATTGCTGCTATATTTTTAAATGCCCAGAATAAAGTGATCCATCTGATTCCTGAAATCAAACCAGGCAAACTCAGCCCCATTATCAGAGGCTCCAAAAAAGTGTTAGAACTTCACCCTAACACTTTAAAAAAACACCCTTTAGAGAAGGGGTCACAGCTGTTTTTCCAATAAAAAAGAGGCCTTTAAGGGCCTCTTTTTTATTGGGGTACTACTTATTAAGCAATGGGTTTACCATCTTTAACCATATCAAGATAGGCCGCAGAAGAATAATCACCGTCAGCAATCAAATCGATTTGTTTATCTGTAATACCAAACTCACTGACACCCTCATTGAGAACATCAATCAGACTCATTTTGTCCCAACGGGAATCAGAGCTTTCAACTGAACCGTGATTCATAATATCTTCCATGAAATCAGCAATATTATTCATCTGAGCATCGCTCATGTCTTCATTGCTCTTCAGATGCTGAAAAATAGCTGTTGGGGCAGGAACACCCTGTTGGACTTTAAATTTAATCTCAGGCATTTGCTTTCCATCTTGTGCCGCATTTGCCCATGCTTTTTTCTCAGTGTTCAAATCAGTCAGGCGAGGTAAAGCCAGACCACCAAGGGATCCCAAACTCAATTGCTCTTTAGGAGATTGAGAAGCCGGCTTTTTTGCAGAGGTATCCTTTATCGCTTCTTTAATTGTTTCGGGAGGCTTAACTTGTGATAAAGCGCTTAACGGTAGTGAACCTGTGGCTCTTGAATTATTATGAATCATAAATATTTCTCTCTTTCGAGTCGTAGTCTTATTTTTATTATAGAAGGCTTTACAAATATATTGCTAAAAGATCTTAAAATTCCTTGAAAAATTGATAGCGACGGAGTTAAATCCCATCCGCATCAAGCAATGGGCTTGCCATCTTTAACCATATCAATATAAGCAGATGCTGAATAGTCTCCATTGGCAATAAGATCAACTTGCTGATCTGTAATCCCCTGCTCTTGAATTCCTTCACTTAAAACATCCAGCAAACTGGCCTGTTGCCATTGAGAGTTATTACTCTCGACTTGACCATGGTTCATCACGGCCTCCATAAAGTCTGCAATATTGTTTTTCTGCGTGTAATCCACATCAGACTTTTCGCTCAAATAGTCAAATATAGCCGTGGTAGGGGAAACCCCTGCTTTGACTTGATTTTGGACCGCAACCAGATTATTGCCGTTGGCAGCCTGATTCCAGTTTGCTTTTTGGGTTTCTACAGGATCTGCCAGACGAATATTGGCTGTGCCTTTATTACCACCAGCGACCTTAACAGTTTCGCCCTCACTGATGCTACTGGCTTTAACATCTTCCGCAAGGACATCAGAGAGAAGGTCTGCTTGGGATGGAGCGGGAGCCTTTTCCAAACCAACCGATTGCATCACTGAATGATATGTGTTTTGAATCCAACTCATTATTCCTGTCATTTCCCGTACCATCCTTTAACCATTTATTGCTTTCAGCTTAACTATAGGCAAACAACTTCAGCATCATGTTCGAGTTCACTTAAACTTAAACAATAAATAATAAAAAGCAGCTATTTTCCAATCTAAACAAATAACCCTCAATTTAGAACACTAAGAAATAATTAATAAATCATTGAGTTATGGTTAATATCCTCTTATTTTATGACAATTCTAAAATAGGCATTAACAGAACACTATGAAACATTTAAATCTAGCCCTAAGATTAAAAATCGTAACACACCAAAACACAGATGAAATTTGACCTAAAATCCCTTAAAATGTTAAGATACAAAGGCCAGGATGGCAATATCTATCACATATCATGGAGGATATGGTTATGAGTGATCCAAATTTACTAGCTATTTCAGCGTCACCTGAAATTCCACTGCACCTTACAGCAGCAAAGCCCCCAGAACAAACAACAAAATCAGTGCAACTCAATATCAATGAAATAGAGCACGCTTCAGAAGAGGAAGAAGACTATTCCAATTTTGAATCCGCAGTTAATGAACTAGACAGTTTGGTTCAACCTTTATCCATTGGCTTAAATGTTCAGAGAATAGATTCTCTGAACCGCTACTATGTTGAGCTATTTGATCGAGAAACCGGTGAGGTTCTTCGTGAAATACCATCAAAAAAGATTATTGAGCTGCAAGAAAACCTCAAACAATTTCAAGGGATTCTATTTGATAAATTTAGTTAACCCAAGATACCAAAGGCCCAACTTATAAAGAACAAACCGGCATAAGACGTCAAGGTTAACAGTAAGGCAATACCAAAAGCCGGATAGAATGAATAATATTTTGTGAGATAGGGAAAGCTGACAAACAAAGTCAATGATGGCAATATCAGAAAAAAGATACCTCTGGACAACTCAACCACAGACTCAAGATCACCCGTATCGTAATAAAGCCAAAGCATGCTCAAAATTGAAATCAAAGGCAAAGATGCCAAAGCAGCGCCCATCACAGTGGAACGCTTGCTTAACTCACTGATTGCGGTAATCAAGATGGCTGAAATACCTATTTTAATAAAATAGTTCATAAAGTCACAGTGAGATCATTTTAAGATCTTTCTCTTGCAAACGCACCTTGAGATAATTCAGTAACAGCTGTTTTAATTCAGGCTTTGGCTCTTCTTTCCAAGCAATCAAAACTGTGGCTTGGGTTTTACTTTTTAAATCTTTGGTTTGGGTCTCCAAGATTTGGCTAAATGCAAATGAAACCACCTGTGGATATTGAATTTTCACCTCTGCCGCAATTTGACCCATAGGCACTTCTTGGGCCTTAAGCTTAAGCAGTTCTTGCTCTAAAGATTGAATTTGGATCTGCTGTTGCTTAATCCTAGTCTCTTTTTGTTTTAAAAGTGCTTCATTGTTTTTATACAGATCCTCAACAATGCCCACTCTTAAATTTTGATTGAGCTTATTGAACTCGCTTTTTAGTTGCTTAGACCCTGTTTTGGGTTGATGAATAAGAAGTTTGGTCTCACCCAATTGATAGCGATAAATTTCACTGCGTAAAAATGCCATGTCTTTTTTAGTTAAGGGCTCACCCACCAAGGTCAACTCTATAGAAGGCGACTCAGAATGATAAACCACCTTGGTTCGAATCACATTGCTGTCTTCAAATTGAAAGCTCTGGGCAATATAGTTTCTGGCCCGATTTTGAAATACAGTTTCACGAATGACCCCAATCGCAGCATATACACTTGGAATCACGGTGAGAACAGCAAAGACAGCCAAATAAACTTTCACCCGTTTTTCCCTTGCGCTGTCTAAAAAACTGACCTGACGGAATCCCAAGTAACGCACCGTTACAAAAGTTGTTAAGCAAATAAAGACACTGTTGATAAAGAACAGATAAAAGGCGCCAAAGAAATAGGCATAGTTGGCGGTCGCCAAGCCAAAACCGGCTGTACATAAGGGAGGCATCAAGGCTGTTGCTATCGCCACACCAGGGATTGCATTGGACTTCTCCACCCGAGAGCTTGCAATAATACCAGCAGCACCACCAAACATCGCAATTAAAACATCAAAGATAGTGGGATTTGTTCGCGCTAAGAGTTCTGATTGGGCTTCGTGAATGGGGGTCAATAAGAAGTAGATTGTAGAGGTTAGGATACTTATCGTCACAGCCACGCCCAAGTTTCTTAAAGACCGCTTAAACAGATCAATGTCATTGGTACCAAGTGCCAATCCCAACCCCATAATCGGCCCCATTAAAGG
>JAVJHY011584424.1:0-10728 GCA_035593235.1 Phascolosoma agassizii | reverse complement strand
TGACAATGATTGCGATGGCGACACAGACGAGGGATGCAATTGCAGCCACGGCCAACGGCAGAGCTGCGGCCTCGATGTCGGCATGTGCCAGTCCGGCGAGCAACATTGCACCCGAGCTGGAACATGGGGGCCGTGCATTGGGGTAATCCAACCGCAAGCAGAGGTGTGCGACGACAAAGACAACGACTGCGACGGCACCACCGACAACGCGCGCATCACCTACTACCTAGACAGCGATGGCGATGGTGCAGGAGACCCGGCCCAACCACTGCAAGCAGGCTGCGATACGCCCGTGGGCCATGTTTCGAACAGCGAGGATTGCAACGACACACTGGATGCCGCTCACCCAGCGCAGCAGACGTTCTTTACCAAGCCGCACAACGGATCTTACGACTACGACTGTGATGGGAAAGCCACGCGGCAATACCCAGACGGGCTACTGCTCTGCTCCCGAATAACCGACCCCGACCAATGCGAGCAGGCATCCGGATGGAAGGGGCCAGCACCAGAGTGCGGCCAACTGGGTACTGCCATTGCCTGTTACGTCGCTAACGGCCGCTGCGCTCAGCAGCTGCTAGGGACCGAGCCACAGCCCTGTCGTTAGTCGCCTGTCATGGTGAGTTCAATAGGGCTGCACCGGTTTAGAGCTGGGTCGGAATGAAGCATCCTGGGTACCGCGGTCTACGAGAGCCTAGAGATCCGCGATCGGACCATCCGTACGCGCAGCGTCTAGCTCGCCTGTTCCCGCGCCGGAAACGCGAGCACAGGAGGTAACACACGCAACGCAGACCAGCAGATAACAAGTGGGCATTTTAGGTAGCGATCCACGTGCCTAGTGCCGTGCCGGAGACTGGCGTAGCGCCCGCAGCACTTGCGGGCTGCGGACAGCTCACGATCGAGCCATCGCTTCCATTCGCCCCTCCAGCGTCAATACCTACATCCTGGGTTGGTTGGTCGAGAAGCTGACCGGGATGTCCATTTCCTTGGCTGTGGACACGTCGGCCAGAGCGGACATGCGCTCGTCGGCCAGAACGGCTCGGGGGCCGCCTCATCATTGCTTCCCCGCGAAGCGCTAGCTCGGGTGGCGAGAACGGCTTGACGACGTAGTCGTCGACTCCACCGGCCAACCCTCTCAGCCGGTCGGATTCCTCCGCCCGTCCAGTCACAACGATGATGTAGGCATCGCTGAGGCTACGAAGCTCATGGCAGACGTCCAGGCCGTCGCGATCGGGCAGACCGAGGTCGAGGATGATCACGTCGTAGACCTGCTGTCGAGCCTTGGCAAGGACCGCGGCCCCGGTCGCCGTGGTTTCCACGGCATGGCCAACCGACTCCAGGAGTTTAGCGATGAGCTCGCGGGTGGCGGCGACGTCATCGACCACCAGAACACTCGCCCGAGTTCGGCGTTTTCGGCCTTGCTGCATATCGAACCCCACCGCCCGTTGTTATCGGACTCGTTGGGCGGGATCTGAATGAGCAATCAGGTTGGTTGAAGTTACGCTCAGGTTCGGCTCGCACCGACCGAGAGGAATCCATGAATCTTTCGTCGGTCACACGAGATGAACACATTCGAGTGCAAGTGTCGGGCCGAGTCGATGCTGTGGAGTCACCGGCGTTCGGCGCCGAGCTGGCTAAGCACCTCGACTCCGTCTCAGCCCATCTCGTGGTTGATCTGGCCGAGGTGGACTACCTCGACAGCTCGGGACTTGCCGTTCTCGTTCGAAGCTGGAGAGCACAGTCCGCCTGCGGCCGACGATTCTCCATCGTCTTGCCGAGGGTCGAGTCAGCACGACGGATCTTCAGTCTGACGGGATTCGACATGGTCTTCGACATCGATGCATCCGACGCCATCGACCACAGTTGATCACCTAGCGACCTACGACCCCCGCTCGACGACCCCTGATAACCAGTCGGGTGTCACTACAGGCTGTCGAGCAGACCACGATGCCCCATTCGCCGGTCATCGCGAAACTGGGAGCCCTCCGCCGGACTCATGTACTTCAATTCGGCCCCTTGCCGCCGATTCGAGCGTGAGCTGACCAAGGAGAGACGTCGTGAAGGGTGCGGTATTCAACCTGTTCGAGGATTTCTTGACTTCGGCCTATGGCCGGACGCTTACGACGAACTCCTCGAGACAACCCGGCTCGAGACTCGGGAGTCGTTCGTTGGGCCCGGCACCTATCCAGCAAGTGACCTCCTGGCCTTGGTGGCCAGCGCGGAAGAGACATTCGCAATCGCAGCTGGAGACTTGCTCCGTGCTTTCGGGACACACGCCTTCCAGCCCTGGTTCGGTCTGTAGGAGACCTGACCGACGGACTCGGCGACGCCCGATCCTTCCTCACAAACCTCGAGTCGGTTATCCATGCGGAGGTCCGCAAGCTTGATCCGGAGGCGAACCCAGCTCGGTTTATCGTCGTCGACAGCAGCCCATCAGAGCTGACGCTGTCATACGAGTCGGACCTCGGTCTCTTCAGCCTCGTCGAAGGTCTACTCGATGGGATCGGGATGTGGTTCGGTGAACCGCTCGAACACGAGCTGATCACGAGAGACCGAACGAACGGCACCTTCCGCATCCGATTCCCCGGGGCCACGGTCGGCCCTTCGGATCGCAGCCACGTCGCCGCCCGTGACTGACCCGACAAGCGATCCAGATGGTCGAATAACGCGGCTGACGCGGCGGCTAGCTCGTGCTCGCTCGCAGAACGAGATCTTGGAGAGACTGATCGAGGAGAAGACGCGCTCGCTGTTTATCACCCAAGAGGAGCTCAGAAAGCACACGGCGTTCCTCGAGAGCGTGCTCAGAAGCATGGACCGCCGTGTTGGTTAGCGATCGGGGGGCTCATCAACTCGGTCGGCGGTGCAATGACGACACTTACCGGTTCGCCAGCGCACGCGCTCATTGGCCAGTCGACCTTCGACATCATCTCGTCACCTCCTTGGTCGAGGGTCCGGATCCCATCAACACCGCTGTGCAGTAGCTCACTCGAAGGAGAGCTCAGATCCGGCGCCAGCGAGGCCAGGCCCGTCCTCGTGACCTGCTCTCAGCTAACCGACGAGGATGGTTCAGCAACTGGGTATGTCCTAGTCGCAGCCGACATTAGCGAGCGCAAGCGGCTCGAGGTCGAGCTCCGCCACGCTCGGCGGCTCGAGTCCCTTGGGCAATTGGCGGCAGGAGCGGCCCGCGAGATCAACACGCCGATCCAGTACATCGGTGACAGTGTTCGATGAACCAAGATGTGGCTCAACCTCATCGTCAACGCAGCTCATGCAATCGCCGAACGATACGACACCGAAAGCGGTGCGGGCCGAATCAGACCCCGCCCCCGTCGTTCGTCCTCAAGGCCCTGAACCAGTACCGCGGGGGAGCGAGCCGATGGTGGAGGTCGCAACAACGGTCGATCGACTGGTGCCAGAGATGCGGCTCACTGGTGACGTCGTGGCCGGCGACGGAGTCAAGTTGGCAGGCGCCGGCGCCAGTCGTCGGTCACCAGAGCGGTGACTGGCTGACGAGCAGCCGGACCGGGCGCCGCAATCGACGGCCGGGCGGCCCCGTGGCATCCTCCGCAGCGAGGGCCTCTGCGTCAGGGCCGTCCACGCCGTGAGTATGGACCGCTAGCGATGCGACCAAGGGCGAGTTCCACGCAATGGTGAGGCTCGCGCGCGACCGCGACGGCTGACCCGCCGCTCGGCGAAGGACGCGCTGATCCGGCTCGGAAAGAACGCGCCCCGGGTCGTTGTCCTGGGGCTGGGCCCGGCGAACGGTGAAGCTGCGGTGCCGCTCCTCGAAGTAGCGGCCGCGATCAACGAACCTCGGTTGTTTTCGGGTGCGCCTCCTCGCTGCCGACGATGACCCACGAGCCCGGGCTCTGGCGGCCCGCCTGCTCCGTACCCTCGGTGAGGCCGACGCACTCAACCAGTTGGCGGAACTCCTCGACGACCCCGACCCGCAGGCCCGCGCTGGGGCCGCCGGGACAACCCTGCGAGCAATCGGTGCACCCGGTCTGCTGCTCCTGCGGCGAGTCATGGGATCGGCCGACGACTTCACGGCCGACATCGCGACCCAGATCATCGATCTGCGCAAGTCGCACCGCGCAACTCGATGCTCGTCCCGGCGTACAACCAGGAGGCCAGCATCGTCGGCAGCCTCCGTCCCTCATGACGCCAAGGAGGACGCATTGCAGCGTGTGGGCGAGGACATGGAGGTGATCTCGGCCCGCTGCGGCGACGAGGCTACGAGGCCGGGAGGTGGAGTTCGTGCCCGACCCGACCGCTACCGAGCCAACCAGCCAGCCACCGCCTGAGCATGGCAGTCGGGCCGTCAGTTGAGTGTGACCTCCCGGACAGCATCGACGAACGCAACCAGCCCGACCTTGGGACGCTCCCGCCACGTGACGGCGTTCCACGGCTCCCACGCGTAGCCTGCGGTGTTCTGACCGTTCGAGCCGACGGCAACCGTGATGCCGAGGCGCTCCACCTCGGCGGTCGAGACCTCACCGTCGCCGCTTACGACGAGCGCGGATCGCGACGACGGATCGGTCATGCCGACCATCGCCCATGGCACCCGCAGCTCCACCACGGCGCCGGCGGCCGCCCACACCGTCCGCGAATCGAAGTCCGGTGCGCCTGGGGCCGATGAACCGGTGACCAGCGGGCTGAGGTCGAACCACTCGATCGGCTGTTCCAGCCCGAGCACCGGTACCAGGAGCGGGCGGTTGACGACGAGTCGTTGCGGGTGCCACACCCCGCTCCCCTCGACCAGATCGACGGCAGTGAAATCGTGAAGGCTGAGGCGCCGTCCCAGCACCAGGTCGTTGTAGTCGTTGGAGGCCCGCACGTAGGCATTGGCCTGCTGTCCGGGGCCGACGACGACTGCGGTGTCGGCATCGGCACCAACCCCGGAGGTACCGGGTAGACCCCCATTGCCGCCCGGCACCGTGTCGAAGCCGACGGCAACGGCCGCGTCGTCCCATGTCCGATCCTCGTCGAGGACGAGGCTCAAGTACAGATATGACTCGTCGTGCCTGGCTCGCACCTCACGGATGGCTTGCTTCGACTCGAGGATCGCCTGGGAATTCTCTGCCGTCCAGTCCCCGCCATCACCGTCGACAACGATCGGAGAACCTCCGACACCCGGATCCATCGCCACTAGGCCGAAATGGGATTCGTTGGTCAGCGGGTTCTGCCAGAGCTGCCGGCGGTCAGGCGGGAGTTCAAGGTCCATGGTGTTCCAAGTTCGCTTGAACCACTCGTCCTGCCATGCGAACACGAACCCACCGGATAGTCCGAGATCGTGCTGGGTCCGCAGCAGCTCAGCGTCGATGGCCATGGCCGCTGCCTCGTCGTGCCCTCCCTGGTCTCGTCCGAGCGAGCCGGCATGAGCCGAGCCGAGCGACGATGGCACGCCGAACTCGAGGATCACTACCGGCAATCCGGCCTGAGCGTGATGATCGCGCAGCATGGTGAGGTAGCCGGCGTAGGCGTCGACCTGGCCGTCATGTATGAAGTCGGCGATTCCGGGCTCGTACCGCTGGAAGTCGGGGTAGTAGGGGTAGGCGTGGTAGCTGGCGTAGAGTCCGCCCGGCCAGGCGGCCAAGGCGACCAGGTGATTGGCGTCAATGCCGACCATGTCCTCGGCCTCGAGAGGCTCGTACGGATGCTCGAGCGGATCAGTGGTCGGCCAGTTGGAGAACGTAAGAGGCATTGTCCGGCCATAGGAGGCTTCGAGCCCAGCCAGGCGATCGAGCATCTCAGCCAACCACACTTCGGTATGCGACGCATCGTCAGTGGCGGCGATGTGGGTGCCGGCATGGATTCGGACTTGGTTGGTGGCGTCCGTGTCCTGCACGATCGTCGGGTCCATCTCAATGCCAAACGCCCAGGACACGAGCCATGGAGAGACATCGGCGGTGAAGGTGCCCGAGGCGTAACCCCGTCGCTCCGGCAGCACGGCGTCGCCGTGCACAGCGGCGACTGCGTCGTCGATGTCGGTTCTGGTGCGGTGTAAGACAGCAGGATCGAACAGGTCACCGGATTCTGCGAGGAGCTCCTCGACCACCCATACGCCGTGTACGAGGTAGAGAGGATGATCGAGGTGGGCGAGGTTGTAGTCACGGAGCTCTCGGTAGAAGTGGGGCGGCTGTACCGTGTAAATGCGGATGGCGTGCACGCCGGTGCCAGCGATCATCGGTAGCCAACGGCGCCATGTCTCAGCGTCGACCAGCAGCTCGGCCGGGAGTCGGCCGGGGACAGTCGAACCGACGTTCACGCCAGTGAGGAAATGGACTTCGCCGCCCTCGGTAAGCAGCACCACTCCCGAGGAATCGGCCCGCGCCAAGCGGGTCAGGCCGCGGATTTCATCCGGGGCAGCCGCCCGGCTCGGTCCACCGGTCGGCGGGACGAGCTCCAGCGTCGCGTTCGAGACAGGCGACACTAGCTCGTCGGTCGTCGGTCGAGCGTGGCCGTCGGAGATCGGGCTCTGGGTGCACGCGCTCGCGACGATCCCGACGGCGACGAAGACCGATGTCACCATGAAAGACCGAAGCACACCAATCCATCGGCCGCTCGGCTCGATTGGTGAGCATGGAGACGCGCGTCAACAGGTTTACCGGCTGTGACCGATATGTGCCCTGAACTGGACAAACGTGTCCCGCCGGGGCAGCGCAGGAACCCTGCTGAGACTGACGGCGGTCGGTCCGCTGGTGTTCGCTCAGCAGCTCTGAGGGTCTACGGTCGACTCACACGGATCGAACTGCGGCCGACACTGTGACATATGACTATGAACTCGGGAGCGGGACGAACCGAATCCACCGAGGTTCGCTCGGCGTTGATCGTCGATGACGACCCGGATATCCGCGCCATCGCGGAGCTATCCCTGTCTCTGGTCGGCGGATGGGAGGTAGCAACTGCGTCGTGTGGGGACGAGGGTGTCCGGATGGCAGTCGAGTTCAAGCCCGATCTGATCCTTCTCGACGTGATGATGCCCGGACGTGACGGAATCGAGACTCTGGCGGCTCTTCGCGACGATGCCCGGTCCTGGGATATACCCGTGCTCTTCATGACGGCGAAAATCCTGCCGGGCGAAGTCGGGACCTACCTGGAGGCAGGTGCCCACGGTGTGATCGCAAAACCGTTCGACCCCATTTCCCTACCCACGACCATACGTGAGGCGCTGTCGACCGGGGGCATCATCGTCTCCCCGAGGCCCGGCCATGGGTGAGGGCACTCACGACGACGAGTTCGGTGCTCTCATCGACCGCCTCGCAATCACGGGAGCGATCAGTGATGAGGAACAGATCGCGGTCCTCGCAAGAATCGCGAATGGGCCCGGCCTCGTCGAGCCGTTGCTCCGGAGCATCTCACGAGTCCAGCGCGATTTCATTCTCGATGGCGACGCCCGCGAGATCTTCACCAGACTCCTCGAAGACATACTTGAGCTGACCAACAGCGAGTACGGCTTCATTGGAGAGGTGGAGCCCGGCCCGAATGGAGAGCCGATTCTGCGCACTTGGGCGATCACCAACATCGCCTGGACGGCGGATTTGAAGGACTGGTACGACGAGAACAGCCCCAGCGGGATCATCTTCTCGAACCTCGACACCCTCTTCGGCGAGGTGGTCCGCACCAGCTCGCCGGTCGTTGCCAATGAGCCAGCCACCGATCCCCGCCGTGGTGGGCTTCCCGAGGGCCATCCACCCCTCGATGCCTTCCTCGGCCTGCCCTTCACCCAACAGGCCAAACTCGTTGGCATGGTCGGTCTCGCCAACCGCCCGGGCGGTTATGAGCGTGAGTTCATCGACCACCTCGAGCCATTGTTGAACACCTGTTCGGCCTTGATCGGTGCGCTACGAAACCGCCGACAGGTTGAGAGCTCACAACACCTGCTCCGCGTCAGCAAAGCGAGAACGGGTGCCATCCTGCAGTCGGTCGTCGACGCTGTGGTGGTCACCGACGATCGTGGCACCATCGAGACGTTCAACGGGGCAGCGGAAACCACCTTCGACTATCAGGCCGACGATGTCCTCGGCCAGAACGTCTCGATCCTAATGACCGAGACCGACGCGTCAGCGCATGACGGCTACCTCTCGGAATACGAGAAGACCGGCAAACGCAGTGTTATTGGTAATCGACGAGAGCTCATGGGCCGCCGCAGGAACGGTTCAACGTTCCCACTCGAGTTGAGCGTGGCCGAGGTTGACATCGATGGCCAGCGTTTCTTCGCCGGAACGTGCCGCGACCTCACCGACAAGCACCAGGCCGAACGTGAGATCCAGATGTACGCCGCCACCATCGAAGCAACACCGGACTTCGTTGGCGTGGCCCATATCACGGGCGAGATCCTCGCCATCAACGAGGCGGGCCGCGATCTCATCGGCCTCGGTCCCGATGACCCGTTCGACGGGCTAGCCATCGGAGACATCCATTTACCCTGGTCTCGTGACCTGGTGCGAGATGTCGGTCTTCCTACCGCCATCCGAGATGGCGCCTGGACAGGAGAGACGGCTTTCGTCTCCCCAGATGGCCGCACCGTTCCGATGTCACAGGTCATCGTGGTGAGCAGGAACAGGGAAGGGGAAGCTGAGCTGGTCTCCACCATCGCCCGAGATATCTCCGAGACGAAGGAGATCGAACGGGTGAAGGACGAATTCGTCTCCACGGTATCCCACGAGCTGCGGACCCCTCTCACCTCCATCCGAGGCTCGCTGGGACTGCTCGCGGGAGGCGTAGTTGGTGAACTGCCTGAGCAAGCGGCCGACATGGTGAGATTGGCGCTCAACAATGCCGAGCGCCTCATCCGGCTTGTCAACGACATCCTCGACTTCGAAAAGGCCCAGGCCGGTCACCTGGAGCTGGCCCTGGGCGAAGTCGCTCCGCTCAGTGTCGCCATGAGCGCCAGAGATACGGTCCAGGGGGCGGCGACGGAGCGAGGGATCTCGATCGAGGTCCAGGTGCTGGCGCCCCAGTTGCCGACGTTTCAGGCCGACGCCGATCGGCTCGTCCAGGTGCTCGTGAACCTGCTCGGCAACGCCATCAAGTTCTCCCCTGTCGGTGAACATGTGAGTCTCACGGTCGATACCGATGATCGTTTCACCACCTTCTCAGTCACCGATGTGGGCTGCGGGATCGCCCCTGCCGACATCGATGCTATTTTCGAACCCTTCGTCCAGGTCGACTCCTCGAACCGTCGTGGTGCGGCAGGCACAGGCCTCGGACTCGCCATCAGCCGGCTGATCGTCGAGGCCCACGGCGGCACCCTCACTGCTCAGAGCTCACCGGGGCTCGGCTCAACCTTCACGGTTGCGCTCCCGTCGATTGCCACAGTGGCTGCGTCGGAGGCGTTGGCGGTCTCCGACAACGTTCGCTCGGACGTGCTGATCGTCGCCAATGACGCCTCGACCAGGATCGTGGTCCGGCGGCTATTCGAAGGCGTGGGGCTCTGCTGCGCCGAAGCGGCGACCGCTCGAGACGCCCTCGGCATCCTCGAGCAGTTACCAGCTCCCGCCCTGATCCTGATGGACATCGATCTCCCGGACCAGGACGGATTTGATCTGGTTCATCAGCTCGAACGATCCGGTCTAGGAGACCTCCCACTCGTCATCTACACCGGCCGTGATCTGGACAGTGCCGAGCGCGACCGGCTCCATCTCGGTCCGACCCGTCACCTGACCATGGGCCGAGTCAACGATCGCATGCTGGTGGAGGCGGTTCTGGAACTTCTCGATCTCCAGAAGGCACCAGAGACGGCAGAGACAGGAGAGACAGCATGAGCGGTGCCGGAAGTGATGCTCTATACGTGCAGGAGGCGTTGGAGCAGCTCTGGCAAACCGGAAAACCGACGTCGCAGAAGCGACTAGAGGTCATCGAAGACGCCATAGCGGCCCTCCTCCTCGACGAGCCCACGGATTTGACCGAAGCCATCGCCGCCGCCCACAAGATGGCTGGCTCGCTCGGCATGTTCGGACTTCTGGAAGGCTCGGCCCTTGCTCGCACCGTCGAGACAACCCTGGAAGCACCGGCGCTCGACTTCGACACGCTCGATCGACTGGCGGCAATCACGTCGGAGCTACGCAGCTGCATCGAGACGACCGAGCACCCGCAGCCGAGCTCTACCTCGACCGTCGATCAGGCAGCGGAGCACCGACCATCCCACCGCACGCTGATCATCATCAGCGACCGACCCTCGACGGTCGAGGTTCTTGGGCACCACGCCGAAGCACACCAATGGACGGTGCATCTCAGGGGCACGCGCACCCCAGTGCTCGCTACGACGGGAATCGACGCGGTGATGTTCGACGCGTCAACGGCGACACCAGGGGCAGCGACCGTTGCCGAGTTCGTCGACAGAGGCATTCTCACGATCGCGTTCGACGCCCCTGAT
This sequence comes from Phascolosoma agassizii, assembly GCA_035593235.1. NCBI lineage: Eukaryota > Metazoa > Annelida > Sipuncula > Phascolosomatiformes > Phascolosomatidae > Phascolosoma > Phascolosoma agassizii. The sequence goes on along the minus strand of JAVJHY011584424.1, from coordinate 353 downwards.
GACCCGACTCTTCGGCTTGCCCTTGCGACGACCGGGATCGATGTAGTGATCGCGCACGGCGTCAGCGCCGATCGCATCGTCGAGGTCGTAGATGAGGAGCTGGAGCGGCGAAGCCAGCCGGCGACCGTTGTCGTCGTCTCGCCGGACCATGTCTTGGCTGACAACCTTCGCGACCGGCTCACCGGCTGGCGTGTCTCCGTCGTGGACTTGGCTGGGCTGTTCACGGCATCGGACCCCGATATCTACGTGATCGATCCTGCGGTTGCACGCGATCGCGATCTGGCGGCCATCTGCGCCGCCGTGCGACAAGGAACCGTGACCAGAGCGGTACCGATCCTCGTCACCTTCCCCCA
>JAVJHY011584314.1:0-10730 GCA_035593235.1 Phascolosoma agassizii | reverse complement strand
TTCCTAAATGATAGATTTAATCTTTTGGAGCTTCATGTAAAGCAGCTGCTGCTGCTCCTACAATACCTGCATGATTGCCTAAATGTGCAGGAATTACAGGTGTTTCAATTTTAATATAATTTTTAAATTCATCAAAATATTTATTGTCAAAAATAAATGAATTAACTAGTATGTTATCGTATAGAGCTGAGAAACTTGCACAAAAAGTTAGTGATTCTGTTCTACAAACTTCAGAACTAGGAGATTACTTAATGCTTCAGGTTTTAAATAAGTACAATAGTAGTTTTCATTTTTTATTAACTCAAGATAAAATTCATCCAGATGAATTATTTAGAGAACTTACAATATTAGCTGGGGAACTAGCTATTTTTATGAAAAAAGAGAAAAGATTATTAAAACAATTTAATTATGATCATTTTGAGCAAACAATTAGTTTTGAAAATATTTTAGAAGAACTTAAATCAATGCTTACAATGGTTCTTGAGCAAAATAGTATTTCTCTTACAGTTGAAGAGAGAAAATATGGTATTTATATTGTTCCATTAAAAGATAAAGAATTAGTCGAAAATTCTTCTTTTGTTTTCTCTGTAAATGCAGATTTATCAGCAGAAAAAATAAAAGAAATTTTAGTTACAAGCCTTAAACTGGGAACTATAGAAACAATTAAAAATCTTGTAAATTATCATCTTGTTGGATTTAAAATAAAACCTTTATCTAATCCACCAAAAGAAATCCCATATAGAATTAATCATTTATATTTTAGATTAGAATTAAGTGATAAAAATAAAAAAGAGTTATCTAAAAATGCCCAACTTTACAAAAATTTATTTGAAGAAAATAAATCAATTATTTTGCTGACAGAATCTTTTCGACGAGCGCCGGATCATCGGGCAGTAGATCGGCGGCAGGTAACCTGGGCACGAGCTCACGCCACTTGGGCCACATCGCGAATGCCCTGGCAAAGATCGGCAGCGAAGCATCGACTTGCCCCGCAGCGGCAAGGGTTGCGGCGTGCCAAAAAATCATTTCATGACTGTCAGGCACCATGGCCTCCGCGGCGCCATAGGCCGCGACGGCATTGTCGATCTCATCGAGCATCATGTATTCGTCGCCGGCGTTCATTAGATTGTAGGCTTTGTTCATCGTCAGCAGGCGCCGCAGCTCAAGCAATGGAGTCGCATGATCTTCGACACGCAGGTCGATGATGCGACCGCCCCAAGCCGGCTGCGATCGATCGTCGTTAACGACCAGCATGGCCGCCGACTGCTTACCGCGAATATCGCCGCCCTCTCCCTCGGCTGCCTCCAGCCCCGCCATGAGGCGCTCGGCAAGGTCGCCATTTGCAGCGGTGAACGTCGCTGCCATTGCCGTGCACACCGTGGGCTTCCACATCAGGTTAGCCTGCACCGCAAAGTTTTCGCCAACAATGTCGCAGTGTGCCTCAATCGAGTTTTCGCCCGTGTGATTGGCAACCACGCCGTTCGCATCGATCATGCCGATCTGCCGTACATCGGCGTGATCATCGGCGGCCAGTAACGCCGCTAGCGCCTGCGCCGCCGTTTTGCCACCGCGCATGAGTTGCAGCCCCAACGGGCCATAGTTTGGGTCGACAAACGATTGCGTGGCCACGGCACCAACGCCAGGTTCAGCCCATAAGACCATCGAGCCCACTGAAAACCAGTGCGATTCGACCGCAACGCCCAAGTCGCCGGTAACAGCGTCGCGCGCGACGATGGAGTAAGTGTTTACCGGTCGCAAAGGTCGATTGTCCGCCACCAGCGACGACGAAAAAAACAGTGCTCCCAGTAAGGCCAGTTGCGGTTGAATACGCATGATCGTGCCCCGAGTTATCAAGCGAATATCGTAGCACGCAGCGGCAATTACCTATTGTTCGTTGCCGCCTGCAGGCTAGGATCGGTGCTCAAATGCCTTCTCTACGCCAATTGCACAAAGTGCTGTGCTACCGGCGCGCCTTTCCGAAGTCCACTGACGAATGGCGCAACGCGCACCAGCAACTGCTGGATTTTGAGAAATTGCTCGCGACCGGGCCCCGCTCTGAAATACGCAGGTTGCTCGACAGCGGCATTGCCGGGACAAGCGTTTGCTACAGCTTTTCCTACACTGTCGCACGCTGGTTGGCGCGGCGTGCGCCCGGTAAGGTGTCGATAGACTGGCAGGCAATGGACGACACAGCACGACTCGATGAATTGCTCACGCGCCTGTTGCTTCCAGCCGAAGATGAATACTTTGACGGCGGCTATGTTACGAGCCAGGAGTGGCTAGGGCTGGCGAGTTCGAACGGTGCTGCGACGGACTTCGACTGGCTGCTTGCACAGCTTAACGACAAGCGATTGCAGCCATTCTGGGCGCAGATGTATGACGCGATCGACCTACCACTGGTCTGGGATCTAAGCGATAGTCGGTTTTCCAAATCGCGCAATGCCAGGCTGCCAGTTTGCATTGAATCGCGCGGGAACGACATGCGTGCTCGTCCGCGCCTTGTAAAACGGGAAATTCAGCGCCCGCTAACGTCGATCAAGAAATTGCCGCCGCGCGATGGCGCGAAGCTCATTGATGTCGCCATGGCATCGCTTGCCGTGCGTCACCGCGAGACCTATCACTTTAATTTCGCTAATCCAAAGGATGTGTTTCTGGCCGACGTCGGCGCGGGAACATCTGTAGCCGTTTTTGGGCTGTTGCCCGACTGCCGCTATCCACTTGAATGCACGATGGGCTTTTTACTCCTGTCTAACGGCGTTCCGATCGGTTACGGCGGGTCGAGCATTCTGTTCAAGCAAAACAACACTGGGATCAATATTTTCGACGAGTACCGCCGCAGCGAGGCCGCCTTCCTTTGGGTACAGGTCATGCGCACTTATTACGCGCTCACACGCTGCACGCGTTTTATCGCCAATCCGTATCAATTCGGCGCGGACAATGACGAGGCGCTGCAAAGTGGCGCTTTCTGGTTCTATTATCGCCTCGGATACCGTCCGGTCGCGGCAAATATTCGCAAGATTGCGTTACGGGAAGCACGACGACTAGACCGGGACAGAACGTACAGAAGCGATATCGGGACATTGCGCAAGCTGGCAAGTTGCGACATGCATCTGAGCTTGCCCGGTGCACGCGTGAGTGAGCTGTTCAAAGAAGAATGGCTCGAAACCAGTTCGATGTTGGCATCGCGGCAACTTGCCGCTGTCACTGCGCGTACGCGTGGTGAGGCAGCGCGCCAGCTGTCCTTGCAGTTGCAACGTGACCTCAACATACGCTCATTCGCACGTTGGACAGCGGCCGAGCGGCATGCATTCGATGCTATAGCGCCCGTTATCGCCGCTGTCGGGCCGAAATCTTGGTCGCTTGCAGACAAGCGCCGGCTGCGCTTGCTGCTGCGCGCGAAAGGCAGCAATAGCGAGGTACGCTACGCGAAATTATTATGCCAGCACGATAAACTACTGATCTCACTACAAAAGGTCTGCAAACGGGCTGGGGCGGAACAAGACTGAGGTCACGGCGCACCGAAGCCCCGATTGTTACAGTAAAGCGTATGAAAGGCAGGATTTTTCTAACGTTGTTCGCGTTGCCGTTTTTCGGCGTCGGTGTGTGGATGTCGTGGTCCGTCGGCAGCACCCTTCTCGCTGCCTATCAGATGCAAGGCTGGGTGCAGACCGAAGCACAGTTGCTAAGTGCCGGCTATGACACGAGCCGCGGCGACGACTCGGCCACCTACAAAGCGTTTGCCAATTTCCGCTACATCTATCAGGGACAGGAATTCGTGGCCGATCGCGTGTCAATCGGCACAGGCAGCGACAACATTGGCGACTACCAACAAGACATGGGACGCAAGCTCAGCGCTGCACAATCGCGTGGTGATTCGATTCCCGTCTTCGTTAATCCCGACGACCCGTCCGAGGCGATCGTCGATCGTGGAATCCGCTGGGGATTGATGGCTTTTAAATCGATTTTCCTGTTCTTGTTCGGTGGTGCTGGTCTGGGATTGTTGATCGCGGCCTGGCGAACTTCGCCCAAAAAAGACAAGACCGACCTTAAGTACGCAAACGAGCCATGGCTGCTGGAGGAGGACTGGCAAACCCCGACGATGACGTCAAACTCAAAAACGTCGATGTACGCTGTGTGGGTGTTTGCGGCTGTATGGAATCTGATCTCGGTGCCGCTGCCGTTTGTGATGTACGACGAAGTCGTTAACAAACAAAACCACATTGCTCTGGTTGGCTTGTTGTTTAACGTGATTGGCGTCGGCCTGTTGATATGGGCGATTCGCCACACGCTCGAATGGCGACGATTTGGCCCGCTACCGCTCACACTCGATCCGTTTCCGGGCTCAATCGGCGGACACGTTGGCGGCACGATCGATTTGGGCATTCCGTTCAACTCGCAAGACGCGTTTCGCCTGACGCTAACGAATATCCACCACTACGTTTCCGGCAGCGGCAAGAGCCGTAGCCAGGAAGAAAAAGCCAAATGGCAAGATGCGGTGATCGCACACGCCGAGCCCGGCGGGACGGGAACACGGCTCACGTTTCGCTTCGACGTGCCGGCTGAGTTGCAACCATCCGACACTGAGCGCGACGACGACTATCATGCTTGGCGCCTGAATCTGAGCGCAGACTTGGACGGAACCGATATTGATCGTGGCTATGATATTCCTGTATATGCCACGGCAACTCAGTCTCGCCATTTGTCGAAACTCGCCATTGAAAGAACGCGCGAAAAACAACACGCCATAACTGACAAGGACATTCTCAACGTTGTTCAGTTACGGCAAAACGCGACCGGTCGCAGCATGCTGTACCCCTCCGGGCGACACCTGGGCTCATCGCTCGGTGTTGTTGCCCTTAGTACCGTTTTCGCGGCAGTTGGCTGGTGGTTAGCCACAGCAGAGAATCGCGTGATCTTTGGTGGTGTATTCGTCGGCATTGGTGCACTCATCAGCATGGGGGCGCTGTACGTCATGAGCAATTCACTGCAAGTGTCGCGGGACAGTGACGGCATCAGTACAGTGCGCCGCATTCTGGGGTTTCCCGTGAAACGCCGACATCTGCACTTTGACGCCTTCGCGGCATTCAAGAAAAACAGTTCGTTGCAAACGCATGGCGACGGCAAGCACGTTATGTACTACTCAATCTACGCTGTCGATAAGCAGGGTGACAAGATCATCGTCGGTGAGGGCTTCAAGGGCGCAAGCGCGGCGGCTGCCGCTATTCGTCTGATTGCGCACGAGCTCGGCCTCGAGCAGCAGAATACCCGCCTCGACAGGCCTGACACTGGCGACACCTGGGACCCGGCAGGATTGTTGTCAGGCTAGGTCGGACTTAGTAGTTGTCAGTCAGATACTGATGGGCGATAGAAACGATGTACTCGTCAAGATTCTGATCAGACTTGCCGACTGACCAGCCACCTGTCATCGCGTCAGCATCACGTCGAACGGTCACATCGGCAACAACGACGCCTGTATTCGCATCGATCAGCCGCAAATCCAGTTCGATAAATGAGTCTCCGGCCATGCCGCCGATCCAAAATCGCGCGCCACCGCTAACAACTCTCAGCCGCGCGAGATGGGGTTGAATCGATAACTTACCTTGGCCCGAGGTGCTATCTGCTGCATTCCAGCTGGCAAGCAATGGTTCCACTCTTGCCTTAAATACTGCTTCGAACTCGCGTGCCTCGGCCATTTTCTTATCTTCGACCTTGATAGCCTCGCCAAATGTCATTTCCTGCAGTTCGAAGTTTTCATACATCGAAAGCAGCCTTGTCGGCGGTTGCAACCTGGCCGCCTCATCAACCGCTACAGCCTCGACTTTTACCGGATCTGCCGCACAAGCGGTTAACAATCCTGCGATAAGTAATAACGAGATGGTCTTCATGGCCCTTCCTTATTCGGTTGAGATTAGGATTTAAACTTCCAGCCTTCGAAGGCAACGGATTTGGATTCAGGACGGCGATCTAGTTGGTGGGGGACCGGGGACTTGAACCCCGAACCTGGCGGTTAAGAGCCGCATGCTCTGCCAATTGAGCTAGTCCCCCACATGAATTCCTGTAACTACTGCCGCAACCAAAACGGCGATAATATTCTAACCTACTGTCCGCTAACCAAAAACCACCGTTAACACCAAGAAGTGTAAGGGTCCACTGCTCTAGCAAATGAATCCAGGTCCTGGAACAGACAAGCTTGCTCTGCCCTACAGGAAAAATGGGGTGGACGATGGGACTCGAACCCACGACGACCGGGATCACAACCCGGGGCTCTACCAGCTGAGCTACGCCCACCATTGGTGTTGCTTAATCTTACTCCGTCCTGACATCTGGTGCGCCCGGCAGGACTCGAACCTGCAACCCTCGGCTTAGCTTACCAACTACCGCTTTAACGGCCTTGCCATTGCAAGTTTGTGGTCTGGACTATCTCTTCACCATCTCAGGTGCCGCACGTATAGTCTCTACGGATCCCCTTGAACGTCCAGTGACGTCGCAGGTTTCCACGGGATTGCCATCAGCATTACCTGTTAAGGTTTCCCCGTTACAGTGCAGTCCACTGTACCGGTTGTGTTTCCCGGCACAGGCTCCTCACTTAAAGGCCGATGCTCTATCCGGTTGAGCTACGGGCGCTCTGTTTCCTAATTCCTACTCCTCCAATTCGGCAGAATACTAAATTCTGCAACTTCCAGCGGCGGCGAGTATGCCCCAAAGCCAAAAAAGACGCCACCCCGCACGTCTGTCACGAATCAGGGCTTATTGCGGAACGAATGGATCGGCGGCGTAGACAATTTTGCCGTCGACGATCGTAAGCACCGAAACGATCTCGCTGATATCGTCGACATCGGTCGTCATGTAGTCGTCCGACAGGACCGCTAGGTCCGCCAACTTACCGGCTTCGAGAGACCCTCGCTTATCTTCATCAAAGGATACCCAGGCACCACCAAGGGTGTACATTCGCAAGGCTTCCTCGCGGCTGACCAATTCCTCTGCTCCTCGGGTTTCGGTGCCGGAGATCGATTTCCCGGTTACAAGCCACTCCAGTGAAATGAACGGGTTATAAGGTGCGACCCTGTGGGAGTCCGTACCGGCCGCGATCACCAGCCCAATCTCCATGGCTGTTCTGAGCGCCGGTGCTCTACCGGCAGTTTCCCGACCCATGATCTGCAGGTAGTCGTCGCCCTTGAAGTACAGTCGATCCTGTACGCCCCACCCCATGCCGAGCGCTTTCATCCGCTGCAGCGTCGATGCCGTAAAGTCCTCCCCATGGTCGATTACCCAGCGAAGGTGACCGATCGGAACTTCGTCATTAACGCGTTCGAATATGTCCAGTATCTGCCCTGCACTGTAATCGTGGTGCGCATGAATTCGGAGGGTTACCTCCCGCTCTGCCAAGTACTTCGCGATTTGATACAAATCGTTTCTTGCCTCCGCGGAGCCCTCAAAACGAATACCGATGTCACCGCCGTCATGCATGCCCCAGACAAGAACCTCTCCAAAACCATTGAAGCGCAGCATCCCATCCCCGTGCCCCATAGTTTGGTAGTCTGACCACTGCTGAACATCCTGCAGCTCTTTGCCGCGACGTTGCACACTGACCTGGTAGCGCACTCTTTGCGTCAATTCACCGGCTTGCCAAATCTTGTAAAGGGCACGATAGCTGTGCGGAAATAGACCGCCACCACCGGGATCGATTATTCCTGTCAAGCCAAGCCGATTTAGCTCTGACATGAACGCCTTGGTGCCTTCAAGCTGTTGCTCAAAGGTTGGTTTCGGCAGTTTTCCGTGAAGCGCGAAGAAAAGCGGCAGCGTGCCGCTGATGCGACCGGTCAATTGATCGGCATCATCTCTTTCGTATTTCCCCAACGCAGGGTCTGCTACATCGCCCACAATTTCCAACGCCCGCATTGCAGCCGAGTTCAAAACAATGAGGTCATACTGATGCTGGATGTAGATGGGATGTTCGATGGAAACTGCATCAAGCTCTGCTGACGTCGGCGCCCGCCCCTCGGCCATCTGCTCCTTGACCCAGCCACCAGCAACAACAATCCACTCGCCGGCAGGAGTAACCCTGGCCTTGGCGCGCAATGCCTCGAAGCCCTCTTCGAGGCTGCTTACCTCATACCAACCGACCTCTTCCGTGTAGGTCAGCCCTGCTCGAATCCCATGAATGTGTGAGTCGATGAGACCTGGGATGACAGTGCGCCCGCCGAGTTGAATGACTTGGGTGCCGGGGCCGTCAAATTTCTTCGCCTGTGCATCGCTGCCGACATACTGGATTTTTCCGTCGCGGATAGTCACGGCCTGACCTTCGGATGATGCGCCATCCAAAGTAAGGATCTTGCCGTCCAGCAGTATCAGATCGGCATGGGCGAAATCAGAACTCGCGTCAGGCGCATCTGCAATCGCCGATAAATCTGCCAGTAAGGTTACTATAATGAACCAATACCCAATCTTCGCACTGCCTGTTTTCATGACGTCTCTGAGCTACCTATTGGTCATTCAAATTATTTCGTTTCGGCATTGTTATAGCGCAGCTTCCAACGGAGCGCTCGCTTATTTGTCGAATCTCATCAATAGCCTAGCCTTGTGCTGAAGAAAGTCATACTTAGGGATGCACAGACCCGATCCTGGTTGACATTCGACAACCCGACTCGTGTCTTGTTGGCGCAGACTCCTGATGAGGTGAAGGGTCTCCTGGCTGATATTCAGCGCGCTGTCGACAACAACGGACTGTTCGCTGCGGGCTATATTGCTTATGAGGCGGCGCCGGCTTTTGACGATGCGTTTGTCACCCATGAACCGGGCGCACTGCCGGTTGCCTGTTTCGGGCTATTCAGCAAACCCAAACGAAGCAGTGCATTGCCCAACCCTGGGCAACCGGAAACAGTCACTAGCGATTGGCGGCTCACGACCACGCGGGACGCATATCGGGACCAGATTGCAGCGATCAAGCAGCAGATCGAACTTGGAAACACGTATCAGGTAAATTTCTCGATTCGCCAGGAAGCCAAAGTTGAAGACGATCCATTTGGTCTTTTTTGCGACGTGGCGAGCGAAGCAGCCTATGCCGCATTTCTGCAATTCGACAATTTTTCTATCGTGTCAGCCTCACCTGAGCTGTTCTTTTCGCTTTCTGGCAACGACTTGACGGCACGCCCAATGAAGGGAACGGCAAAGCGTGGCATGACGTTGGCTGACGACACTGCCAACGCCCAAGCGTTGCAGTCGAGTACTAAGAATCGCGCTGAGAATGTCATGATTACTGACATGCTGCGCAATGATATGGGCCGCATCGCCGAGCCTGGGTCAGTGCACGTGAGTTCTTTGTATGACATCGAAAAACACGAAAGCGTCTGGCAGATGACATCGACAGTAAAGGCCAATTCACATGCGGACCTGCCAGACATCTTTGCTGCACTGTTTCCTTGCGCCTCGGTAACGGGCGCGCCGAAAGCATCCAGCATGGCAATCATCACCGATCTGGAAGACTCGCCGCGCGAAATATACACGGGCGCCATCGGCTACCAGGCGCCAACACGACTGGCCCAGTTCAGTGTCGCAATCCGCACAGTGCGGATCGACACTGAGTCGAAGCGTGCTACCTATGGCATTGGCAGTGGAATCGTCTGGGACTCCGATGCTGACGACGAGTTCGACGAATGCCTCGACAAAGCGCTAGTCCTGCGCAGCAGATCGGCAGACCGGAATTTCAATCTGCTCGAGACGATGTTGTGGAGCGCAGACGCTGAGTACTTTCTGCTCGAGCATCATCTAGACCGCCTGCAATCTTCAGCAGAATTCTTCGATTTTCATTTTGACCGCACACGTGTCCTGGACGAACTGTTGTGCTTCTCGGCATGTATGACTGACCCCAAACATCGAATTCGCCTGCAGCTGGAGCGCAACGGAGCGACTCACGTTGAACAGACCCCGCTGGCCAACAATGATCCCGTATCGCCGCAGATGCTGCACCTGGCCGCGGAGCCGATCGATATTGACAACCCATTCATCGACCACAAGACCATGCGAAGACGCGCACATGATATGCTGCTTGAGCTTGGTTTTGATATTGATCCAAACGAGGTTACCGCGCATTTGTCGCGCGCGCAGCAACAGATGGTCGAAATCACCAAGGCGTTCCATGGTGATTTGAAGGTTCTCATTCTGGATGAACCAACCGATGGCCTTGATCCCAACCAGAAGCATGAAGTGCGCGAGCTGATCCACACCATTGCCGAAAACAAGGCGATTATCATCTCCACTCATATTCTTGAAGAGGTCGAGGCTGTTTGCACTCGCGCAATCATCATTGCCCATGGCAAAATGTTGGCCGATGCAACGCCCGCGGAACTGATTGCTCGCACGCCGGAAAACGGCGCCGACGGCAAACCTCGCTCTGGTGCGCTGCGGCTGGAGGAAATGTTCCGCGATATTACAAAGCCGAAACAGGCTGACACGAAAGTGGAGGCATAGATGAGCACGATCCTGCGCGTCTTCCGGCGTGAATTTGCCGCCTATTTCTCAACCCCGCTTGCGGCGGCAATCACGTCAGGGCCTGACCATTTCCCAAACCCTGCTGCAATGATTGCCCGCTCATCCGGCGTATAGCTGCGGTAACCCGTTTCACCAAAGCCCACGATATCACGCCCGTCAGTACGCAAAACCGCCGCATCGACACCGTCCAAAGACGTGCCCGACATCGCCCCCAACGCTGTGACAACCCCGGTCTTTGAAAT
>JAVJHY011584205.1:0-10730 GCA_035593235.1 Phascolosoma agassizii | reverse complement strand
TCAAGGACGAGGTCGAGGCCGTCGAGGTGGCCAAGCAGTACCTGGGCTACTTCCAGGGCCGGACCACCGAGTGGACGGCGCCCGACCAACGTCGGCTCCGTCACGTCGTGCCGGAGAACCGGCTGCGCATCTACGACATCAGAGAAGTCCTCGAGACCCTCTTCGACGTCGGGACAGTGCTCGAGATTCGCAAGGGTTTCGGCGACGGCATGGTGACCGCTCTGGCCCGGATCGAAGGTCGCCCAGTCGGGGTGATAGCCAACAACCCGGCGCATCTGGGCGGCGCAATCGACAGCGATGCTGCCGACAAAGCCACCCGCTTCCTGCAATTGTGCGACGCCTTCGATCTGCCCATCGTCTCGCTGTGCGACACCCCCGGCAACATGGTTGGCCCCGAATACGAGAAGCTCGCCCTCGTCCGCCACTGCTGCCGGATGTTCGTGACCGCTTCATCGGTGACGGTGCCGTACTTCACCTTGGTTCTCCGCAAGTCCTACGGCCTCGGGCGTCAAGGCATGGCGGCCGGTAGCACCAAGAGCTCGTTCTGGACGGTGGCGTGGCCCACCGGTGAGTTCGGCCCGATGGGCCTGGAAGGCGCGGTCAAGTTGGGCTTCCGCAAAGAGCTGGAAGCAGTGGAGGACACCGAAGAACGTCGAATCCTGTTCGAGAAGTTGGTGGCCAAGATGTACGACGACGGTAAGGCGCTCAACTCGGCCATGAATTTCGAGATCGACGAGGTCATCGACCCGGCCGAGACTCGCCATTGGATCGTCGCAGGCCTCAAAGCGACGCCGGTCCAGGGTTGGCGCAAACGGGAGAAGCCGAAACGCCCATGTGTCGACACCTGGTGATGCCGGAGGATGCCACCGCCTATCGGCGCCGCTCCTCAACTCCGTGCGAAACTACTCAACGATGAACGAACAAACCGATTCCCCATTTCCTCGGCTGGGTTTCGAGCTGTTCGTAGCTGCGACGAGCGACGCCATGACTTTGGCTGCGGCGACGTTGGACGGGCTCGACCCAAGCGCACCTGTTCTCAGTTGTCCGGGTTGGCCAGTGTCGGAGCTCCGCGACCACATGGCCGGTGTGGCGGTCTTCTGGGCCGAACAGCTTCGCACTGCAGACGCCGACGGGGACGGCCCGAACTTCCCGCCGGAGATCCGAGAGCGGTACAAGCTGCCGTTGCTGGAGCTACGAGACGATTTGATCCGAGCACTCGAGACGGCAGGGCCGGGCGGCCCTTGCTGGAACTGGTCGAACGCGGCCAACACCTCAGACTGGGCGGCGAGACGCATGGCCCAGGAGATGACGATGCATCGATGTGATGTCGACGTCGCAGCCGAAACCTCACCCCTGGTGATCGAACCGGCCATCGCAAACGACGGCATCAACGAGCTCATCGAGGTCTTCGCTGATGCGCCAGCGGCGGCGGATCTCTCGGGGGCCCCGGTGATCGGCTTGGAGGCCCCGGGCGCCCGGTGGCGACTGCTCGCGAGCCCTGAGGGGGTACGCCCAACCGATCTCGAACCGGTCTGCTCACTCTCTGGCTCCGCCGATCAGATCTTGCTCCGGCTGTGGCACCGGCCCGCCACGCTGCAGGTTTCCGGCGAGGGTTCAGTGCTCGACGTGTGGGATGGAATGGCGATCTTCAGCTAGGCGGTGGATTCAAGAATTCCGTGAGGCCTTGCTCAGCCACCCGAGCCACCTTGGCGAAGACCCCTTCGAGATCAGCGCTGCTGAGCGGCGGTGGACCGCCGAGAAGCTCGAGGATCGCGGTGTAGACGAGCGTTGACCCGTTTTCGGACTCTTCGAACACGAGCGTGTCTTCGAGCCGCATGGCATCGTTCGAGCCAACCATCACGAATCGGTTCGGTGCGTCATAGACGGTGATCTCGTAGATGAGCGTGGTGGGTGCCCCATCGAAACCGAGCACCGAAACCTCATAGCGAGCGCCAAGTCCCGGCCCATCGCCCTCGATCTGACGCGGATCTCGCACCCCTCGGTCCCACTCGCTGACCCGGGTCAGATCCGCCGCCGCAGCGCAGGCCGCGGCGGGCGAGAGGCTGGACGAGATCGTGAACGATTGCGTTGTCGAGGGCTGGTTCTGGGACGTCACAGCGGCACCATATCTCGCCTGGTCTCGGCGAATAGCCTCGGAGGGGCTCAGCGCACCCGACGGGCACCTACATGCTTGACTGTGCGATCACTTCGATCGAGCTGTCTCCGGACTTTGACCGGCCGGGGCATGCGACGCCTCTGTGCCGTTTGCGGAGCAGAGGCCGTTCCGGCATCGAGCCTCGGCGGTGCCCATCGCCGGTCGAGGCGGTGCGCTCCAGATTCGCTGGGTTAGGCGTTGGCTGCCCTCAACACGAACACGTCAAGGGGTCGATCGGCACGACGTCCGTAGTCGGCGAGGCCGGGAAACAACGCCGTGCCGGCACCGAGAATCTCGTCGGCCTCTTCTTCGGAGGCGTCTTGGGCGATGATGTCGATCGACGTGCCGCGGTACTCGATCGTTGCCTGTACGTCAGCCCGCAGGTTGTGGACCCAGGCAGGAACAGTCGTCACGCCGAAGTTCCCGGACTGGAGTCCGTAGTCGTCGCCGTAGGGAATACCAAGTACTGGATGGGTCCACGCTTGGCCGGTCGTGGCTCCCGTCGTCGTCAGCATCATGATTGGCAGCCCGGTGAGCAACTGAGTGCTCGTTCCGCGGCCACCAGAGACTCGTGAGGTGAGCTTGTCGAGTGGCGGCGCAATCCTCGCGAGCACCGCTCCACCAACGCGACTACCGGCGACCTTGTGCACGATCCGCTGCACTGCGTTTGGCCGCGGTGCGGTGGATCCAAGTTGTTGTTGAAGCCCCATGCCGCTTTGCTAGATCGCGCCGCACGATTTGTCAAGACGGTGGACCAGCTCGCTATTCCTCGGGGGTCAAGGCATGGCGGCGGGAAGTACGAAGAGCTCGTTCTGGACGGTGGCCTGGCCCACCGGTAAGTTCGGTCCCATGGGCCTGGAAGGCGCGGTCTGGCCTCAAAGCGACGCCGGGCGAGAGTTGGCGCAAACGGGAAAGCCGAAGCCGCCGTATGTCGACACCTGGTGACGCACCGCCGGTGACATGCGAAGCGAGGTCCGCTCCACACGCCACCACCTCATTCCCCAACTACCGAATCCGCGCACTTCTCAACGTCGGCGAACCGACTGCCTGCTATGCAGCTACGTGTTCCGCCCGAATTGGACCAGATCATCCATCACTCCTGGGACAAACATGTGCTCGGTGAGGACGGAGGTCGGGCGGCCATGGCGCCAGCTCCGGCAGGATCCCCGATGGCGCTGAGCCGAAATAGTCGACCCCAGCGTGGCGCTGAACGAAGCGGCCGCCAACTGCAACAGGTGGGCCATGCGCTTGGACAGCGACAGCGCCTCGAACACGACGGCGACCGGGCCATCGACCCGAACCGCCCGACGTTTGTCGACCTCGAATCCTTGTTCGACGAGCACCGGGTGGAGCGTCTTCTGCAATCGACTACCGACTCGACAATCGGTCAACCCGAGAGATTGGTTTTCAGCTCAACAGCCAGTTGCGCCCTCGATGCCGTTAGCCGAGACCATGCACAAGCTCGACTGCTGTCTCGAGAAGAGCGTCGCCGATTAGTCGAAACGACTGGCTGGCTGCGGTAGTCCGTAGTGGTCACGGAGCGTGCCGCTCTCATAGCTGGTTCGGAAGACCCCGCGATTCTGGAGCAGCGGTATCACTTCGGCAATGAACACGTCGAGCATCTCCGGCAGTACCGGCGGCATGAGGTTGAACCCGTCGGCGGCCCCGTCGTTCACCCAGTCTTCCATAAGATCGGCGACCTGTTCAGGTGTGCCGGCGAACGTGAAATGCCCTCGGGCGCCCGAAAGCTTGGAAAGCAGCTCACGCAGGGTCGGTCGTTCATTTCGTATCAGGTCGACGATCAGGGTCGGCCGGCTAATGGATCCCTGCAGCGTCGCTGGGTCGGGGAAGTCTTCGGGAGCTAGTGGCGCGTCCAGAGCAAACTGCGAGAGGTCAATGCCGCCGAACGTGCTCGATAGCCGCTCCATTCCAACGGCTTGGCTTCCCAGCTCGTCCAGCTCTTCCGCGTAGCGGCGGGCCTCCGCTTCAGTCGAGGCAATCACCGGACTCAACCCCGGCATGATCATGCAGTGATCGGGTCGACGCCCTCGGGCAACGACACGCGATTTGATGTCGCGGTAGAAATCCTGCGCTGTTGTCTTCTCCAGCACCGCGGTGAAGATGGCCTCGCCATGCTTGGCCGCGAACGCCCGCCCGGGTTCGGAAGAGCCGGCCTGGACAAGTACGGGCCGCCCCTGCGGTCCGCGCGGCACCGTCAGGGGTCTGGTGACGTGGTAGAAGGAACCATCGTGATCAATCGGCTGAATACGGCCCGGTATCGTGTACTGGCCGTTGGCCCGATCGTCTACCACCGCGTCCGCTGCCCAACTGTCCCAGAGGCCGTTGACGACCGTCATGAACTCGTCGGCCCGCTCGTAACGCTCTTCGATTCCCGCCTGCGGGTTCTCGCTGTAGTTCTTCGCCGCTGCGGCTGAGGCGGTGGTGACGATGTTCCAGGCGATGCGCCCGTTGCTGATGTGGTCAAGCGAGGCGAACTGTCGGGCGAGATTGTAGGGCTCGACATAGGTCGTCGAGGCGGTGCCGATAATGCCGATCTTCTTTGTGATCGCCGCCAGCGCCCCGGCCAGGGGAATCGGATCGAGTACCGCACGTGGCGTGTGTTCGATATCGGCCCCAAGCGCCAGGATGTCGGATAGGAAAATCGAATCGAAGGCTGCGGCCTCGGCCTTCTTCGCCAGCTCCTCGTAGTACCGAAAATCGGTGAGCAAGTACGGCGAAGCACTTTGATGGCGCCAGGCGGCCTCGTGATGGCCGCGGCTATGAATGAAGAGGTTCAGGTGCACGTGCCGCTTCATGCTTCTTCCGTGCTCACACCGCTTTGATAGCTGCGGCCATTGTCGTTTCGGTCACCGCATGGCGGTCGTTGCCCCAGGGGAGTGGCATGAGCACCGGATGCTCGATTCCCGCATCGATATATTCGGCCACGAATCTGGTCACCTCATCCGGCGAGCCGATGAAGTCGATGGCCTGGATCATCCGCTCGGAGATCGCAGCCAAGGCGCCGTCGCGGTCTTTTTCGGCTTGGCGCGCTCGCAGCTCGGTGACCTCGTCCTCGAAGCCCGCGGCGGCGAACATCTTGGCGTAGCCGTCGGCCATGGCGTAGTTGAACAGGTCCTTGCGAGCGGATCGGGCGCTGCGTTCGAGGTCACCGACCGCAGCGTGGATGTAGGCGAAGATCGTTGCGCCGCCTCCCGAGCGCACCGTATCGATCGATGTTCCGACGTGGCTGGACGGCAGGTAGTTCAACAGCACGCCGTCGGCGATCTCGCCGGCGAGGCGGAGCATCTGAGGGTTCAGAGCCGCGAGGATGATCTTCGGCACCCTGTCGCCGATCCGCATGCCGAGACGGAACTTGCGCACCGACCAGAAGTCGCCATCGAAGGTCACCGATTCGCCGGACAGGCACTCCCGCAGGAGTGCGACGTACTCGCGCATCATGGCGATTGGTCGGTCGGTTGGGGTCTCGCCGTGCTGGCGCAGGATTCCCGGCGCAGACACGCCAAGCCCCAGCCAAACGGTTGCGTCTGGACTGAGAGCCTGGAGCGTGGACGCTGTCATCGCTGTAACGGTCGGATTCCTGATCTGGACAGGGATGATGCCAGTGGCCAGATCGAGGTTGGGCGCCACGGCCGACGCCGCGCCGAGCAGCGAGAAGGCGTCAGTGCCCGTCGCCTCGACAGTCCACACCGACCGGTAGCCCTGAGCCGACGCCATTTGGGCAACGTCGACTATGGCTCTGGGGCCCAGGACACCGAGGCTTCCGAAGGTCACTCCGAGGGGTGTCGGTGACGCATTCGAAGCTGCTGTAGACATGGGCCGACGGTAGCGCTGATTCGGACCCAGCTCCCAGACGACTCGGCTGGCGGCGGGGTGCTGCGACTGCGCTCAGGATGGGGACCGATCCGCCGCTATGTGAACCGATCCAGTGGTCTCCTCCGACAGGGTGCATATGAGTTGTGTCCCCGTCCCACTTGACGCACGCGCTGATCGGGGCTCCGCCGTCCAGCGGTGGAGATCCCCGGCGAGGCGTTTGGGTTTCGTCGTGGCGTCATCGACGATCGTGGTCGTGTCATCGGAAAAGTTCTACTGGTATCCCCAGGGGTTCCCGAGGCTCGGGAACCTCGAACTGGTCGCGGTGTACGCGATCGGGGTGTTGGCGTTCTTCATGACAGCCGCCGTTGGGGACTCGGCGACTTACCCTCGATCATCCTCGGCTCGGCGGTGTTCTCGCTCGTGGTCGAGGGCGCAGTGACCCCGGTGATGTACGAAGACGGTCCGCTGCCGCTCCTCGCGCTCTACTTTCTCGGATGGCACGGCCTGTTGAGTATCGGCGTCGGCGGGTACGGCATTCGCCGCCTTGCCCTCGAGCGCCGCAATCGAGCCCTGACCGCCCTTGGGCGGCTGTGGATACAGGATTGGACGATCAGCCAAGCTGCTGGTCGCGTTGTCATCGGGCTCGTCGCCGCCGGCGTCGGATTGTGGACACTCGGGGTGCTCTACGCTCCGCTGAAGTTCGCCCTCTGCGCATGGCTCGTTCGATCGATCATCGTCTGCTCATCTCGCCGAGGTCGTGCCCGCCACGAAATGTCGAGCGTGTTCGAGGAACTGGCCGGGCGCCCCAACATCCGCGACCTTGCACCAGTGGCAGCGCTCGCTCCAGCGGCAATCGCCGCCTACGGCGCCATCAGTTTGTTGGCTCCATCAACGTCGATACTCGACACGATGTACTGGGTCATCGTCTCCGTGACGCTCACAGGCGGGACTGCCTCCCTCATCTGGGCCTACCGGATCCGAACCGCCTGCATCCCAAACTCGGCCCCTTTCCCAACCATCGCCCCCCACGGCGGCACGTTCAAAGCGTCCCAATAGCGTTCGGTCCAGATCGAACGACAGAACGTTCGGACCGACCAGGACGACTACCAGCTCGGGCAGCGGATTGTTGTCCGCGATGATGATCTAGATCGGCCAGCTATAGGCCCCATCGATCGCGTTGATTCGGCGGTAGTTGCGCGCGCCGGAACGATGACCAGTCGTGCTCCGACGCCTCCGGATGGCTCTCCCAGCTACGGGAGCAGCCGCCGCTCCGGCGCACCCTCCCCGTAGATGGCCGGCCGGCGGCAGCTCTAGGGCGAGGTGTCCTCCAGGCAGGCGGTGATGGTCGCCAGGGCCTTTGCCAGTTCGAGGCCCAGGTCGGCCAACGGGCCGAGTTCAACGCTGGCGAAGAGCGGGGCCACGGCGGCGATGCCGCTCACGTCAACCGGATCGAGTTCCATGTCGACACCGAGGAACTCCGCCAGCGCTGGCTCGAGTGTCGAAGGAGACGGCTCGGCCTCGGAGGCGGTCGGGATCCGCATCGCGGTGTCGCCGAGCAGCGATTCGAGTTTGGACAGTCTGGCGGTCCGATCGCCGGCTTTGGCTGCCTCTCTGCGCTCGGTGGACTTTGGTTGCGTCGACACCCGAGGTTCGGCCGCGGATCGGGACAGGACTTCTGGCTCCTCGTTCCCCGACCCCGTCGCTGACGCTCCTGAGGAATCGATACCGCGCCAGCGGAGCAACTCGGCCTCGTCGAGATCCACCCGATCGGCGAAGGCCAGGAACATGGCGACCACGTGCTTGCACGGCTCGTCCCAGTCGGCGCAGTCACAGACGAACACCAGGTCGATCTCACGGGGACACACATCGATGTCGTCGTCGATCAGATCATCGACACTCCGATGGTCTTCCGCGTCGTGAGCGACCAGTCTTCTTACCCAGGGCGGGGCCAGCGCCGTGCTGATAGTCGTTTCGTAGTCGTCTCCCTTGCTGCCTCGGACCGAAGCGGTGACCGACCCCTCCATGATGGAAAGGTTGGACACCGAGCCTTTCCGGAACAACGCACGACCTCTGGAAAACCGACCGGCATCGGCGACCAGCTCGGCAAGTTCGGCCACTTGTACGCCCGCCCTACTCAGGAACCGACTCATGCTTTGGTCCCAGCGGCACGATCCTCGCCGACCGCATCGCCGGTGGTGTTCGGGTCGAGCGCGAACAGGCCCTTGAGTTCGTCGGTGCTCATCTCGGTCAACCAGCCTTCGCCGCTACTGACCGCGGAGTCGGCGAGTGCCTTCTTGTCCCGGAGCAGCGAGTCGATACGTTCCTCCATCGTCCCTCGACACACGAGCTTGTGGACGAACACGGTGGATACCTGACCGATCCGCCACGCCCGGTCCGTGGCCTGATCCTCAACCGCAGGATTCCACCACCGGTCGTAGTGGATCACCCGACTAGCCGAGGTCAGATTGAGCCCGGTGCCCCCGGCCTTGAGCGAGACCACCTGCAGCGGGGCGCTGGCGCCCGACTGAAAGTTCGTGACCATCTCGTCTCGTGCTGAGCGCGACAAACCACCGTGCAGGAACTTGGCACGGACCTCATGGGTCTGAGCCAAGTGGGCCACCAGGAGCTCACCCATCTCTCGATACTGCGTGAAGATCAGCGCTCGTTCGTCCGCGTCAAGCAGTTCGGTCACCAGCTCGTCGAACCGATCCAGCTTTCCCGACCGCCCGTTTAACCTCCCAGGCTCATCTCCCCCGGCGGCCAGGAACTGTGCCGGGTGATTGCAGATCTGTTTGAGCCGGGTGAGCGTCGCCAGCACCATGCCTCGCCGCTGCATCGAATCCTTCGCCGAGTTCTGTGGCGAACCTCGCTGGCCGGGAGCTGGCGACATTGAGCCTTCGGCGGCACCCTCATCGACTTGGGCCAGGAAGTCATCGAGCACCGCCTGGTACAAACCTGCCTGTTCTTCGGTCAGGCGGGCCCACGCGACCTGTTCGATCTTGTCCGGGAGGTCGGGCACCAGCGACTTATCAGCCTTGGTTCGTCGCAGGAGGAACGGGGCGGTCAGCCGTTTCATGCCCGCCAACGCTCGCTCGTCACCCTTTGTCTCGATCGGTGTTGCGAAGGTGTCGCGAAACCAGCCGATGCCGCCGAGCGACCCGGGGTTCGTGGCGTCGAGTATCGACCAGAGTTCGGTGAGTCGGTTCTCGACCGGCGTGCCGGTCAGGGCCACAAGCTGGCGGGCGTCGAGCGCTCGAACCGTCCGCGCCGCCTTGGTGCGATGGTTCTTGATGGCCTGCGCCTCATCGCACACCACGATGTTCCAGGGGTGTTCCGACATGGTCTCGATGTCTCGGGAGACGGTGCCGTAGGTGGTGATCACCAGATCGACGTCGTCGAGCTGTTCGGCAAATTCCGTGCCCTTTTTGCGGGTCGCCCCGTGGGCGATCAGTACTCGCAACTTCGGGGCGAAGGCTGCCGCTTCGGCCTCCCAATTGTGCACGACCGACAGTGGGCACATGACCAGGCTCGGCCGATCACCCATGTGGCCAACCAGATGGGCCAGTGTGGTCGGCGTCTTCCCCAGTCCCATGTCATCGGCCAGGCAGCCCCCAAGGCCGAGCCGTGCCAGGAACCCAAGCCAGCCAACGGCTCGACGCTGATAGGGCCGAAGCTGACCGACGAATCCCTCGGGTTCGTCGGTCTCGGTCAGCCGGTCATCTGGCAGTCCGGCCATCAGATCGGCGAGCCAGCCGTCGGCCGAAACACCGCTCTCGTCTTCTTCGTCGTCTTGGACGATTAGTTGAACCGCCTCTCCGGCGGAACCGTCGGCGGTGGCCGCCAACTTCAGGAGTTCGGTCGGAGTCATGGTCGAGCCCTTGCGGCGCTTGGCAAGATGTTCGAGCGCACTTGCGACATGGCCGGCGTCGACTCGCACCCAGGCGCCGCGTAATTGCACGAGCTCGGACTTGGACTCGGCGAGCGCGGCGATCTCCTTGTCGGTCAGTCGCTGCTCCCCCAGAGCGATCGCCCAGTCCACATCGACCATCGTTTGGCCGAGATCGGCTGACAGCCCGCCGGTCTGCCGGACCTTTGCCTTGCCTGCCAGCTGGACCCTGCGCCGAGCCAACTCCTTCGGAACGAGCAGCGCGCACCCGAGTGCTGCACAACGTTCGACGCCATCGGTCAGCAGCTTGGTGACGTCGTCGAGGTGCAGCAGCACCACGCCGCTCTTGGGGCTCAGCTCTGCGAGCTCCCGGATCTGGGCGGCCAGGTTGGCCGCCAGCGACTCAACGTGCTGCGAGATGACGAAAAGCGAGGTCTCGGTTACCTCGACTCCTCCCTGGGTCGTCCTTGGCTCGATGAACCCAGCAGCGAGGTCCGACCACGAGAACGTGACCGTCGGGTCGTCCACCAGCACCACCTCGAAGGTGACACGCCACGGCGCCGACTCTCGACCCTCGCCCGCATCGCCGTTTCCGATATCTCCAGCGTCGGGCCCGCCGGCCACGCCGTCGGTGTCGTCTGGCGTCCGGAGCCGGGCTCGACAGCGAAAGCCGAGTCCGGCGTCTATCGAGATCCGGTGCTCGTCGAGGGCGAGACTTGCGGCGCTCATCGCCGCCCGCTGTTCGCCGTTGGTTGTCGACACCTCTCGATCGCCGCGCAGGGCGGCGGTGATTCGGCGGGCCATCACCACGTCGGCCCGAGTCGATCGGCCGAGGTCTGGGTTCCAACCACCGAC